>JAVJIF010009221.1:0-207522 GCA_038442645.1 Agave tequilana | reverse complement strand
GAGACTCTCCCAGAAATGAGATCTGAATCTGGTGTCTCTATCTGACACAATACTAACTGGAACTCCATGCAGACGACCACCTTCCTTCATATACTTATCTACCAGAACCTCAGTTGACTGACCCACCCTGAATGGTTAGATGAGCTGACTTGGTGAGGCGATCAACGATCACCCACACGCATTACTACCCTTGGGACTCCGAGGCAATGCCGTCACAAAGTCCATGGTGATGTGCCCCACTTCCATTCGGGTATCGGCAAGGTTTGAAGAAGTCCAGCTGATCTCTGATGCTCGATCTTAATCTGCTGACAACCAAGCACTTGCAACAAACTGGGCTATCTCCCTCTTCATAGCATTCCACCAGAAGTGCTCTTCAGGTCCTGATACATCTTGTTCCCTCCGGGATGTATGGATAAGCTGAACTGTGGCTTCCTCCAAAATCTTCTGTCTGACTTCTCCTGGGGAACACAAAGTCTATCCCCAAAATACATGCACCATCTGGATGGATACAGATATCAGTCCTCAAACCAGCCTCCACCTGAGCTCTGAATGTCTGTAATCTGGGGTCCTCTTCTGAGCTCCCTTGATCTCCTCTATCAATGATGACTGGATCTGTAAAGTCTAAGCTGCCCTGCCTTATCACCTCCTTGCACCAACATCAATCCATCTGATGAAATCTCGAATCAATTCCCTCTGCTGAGTAAGGTGGACTAGCACTCTGTTCTCTGGCATCCTGCTCAGTGCATCTGGAACGGTATTGCTTTGCCTGGATGATACTGCAAGTCAATATCGTAGTCCGCCATAAGCTCCAACCACCTCCTCTGCCTCATATTCAACTCCTTCTGTGAGAAATATACTTGAGGCTCTTGTGATCTGTGTTATTAACACTTTGTCTCCCAGAAGGTAGTGTCTCCAGATCTTCACAAATATCACAGCTGCCAACTCCAAGTCATGAGTTGGGTAATTCCTCTCATGAGGCTTCAATTGCCTAGATGCATATGCTATAACACATGATCACGTTGCATAAGTACACACCCCAGGCCTTTACCTGATGCATCACAGAAAATGACCATCCCTCCTCTTCCTGAAGGAGTCCTCAAGATTGGAGCTGAAATAAGCTCTGCTTCACTGCTCAAATGCTGCATCACATTCTTCTGTCCATATGTATCTCTCCCTTTTCTGGTGAGCCTTGTCAACGGAGCTGCAAGTCTAGAGAAATCCTGGACAAAACGCCTGTAATATCCGGCTAGTCCAAGAAAGCTCTTTATCTCAGTCACCGTCTTCGGAACTGGCCAATTCTGCACTGCCTGGACTTTACTAGGATCAACGAAATTCCTTCTGCTGAACTATGTGTCCAAGGAAAGCTATGCTGTCCAAACAGAATTCACACTTGCTCCTCTTGCATGAAGCTGCTCCTGCTGAAGGGTCTGCAACACAATCCTCAAGTGCTCGTCATGCTCCTTATCATTCTTTGAATAGATCAGAATGTCATCTATAATACAACTACACTGATCCAGGTAAGAGAGAACACTCGGTTCATCAAGTCCATGAAAACTGCAGGGGCATTTGTGACTCCGAAAGGCATAACCAGAAATTCATAGTGGCCATATCGGGTCCTGAATGCCGTCTTCGGAACATCCTCCTTCTTCACCCTCAGCTGATGGTAACCCGACTGGCAAATCTAACTTAGAAATACACGGCTCCATGAAGCTGATCAACAAGTCATCAATCCGGGGCAAGGGATACTTGTTCTTGATGGTGACCTTGTTCAACTCCCTATAATCAATACAAAGCCTCTTACCACCATCCTTCTTAATTGCCAAGAGCACTGGAGCTCCCCATGGTGAAGTGCTTGGCCGAATCAACCCCTTGTCTGAATACTCCTGCAGTTGCCTCTTCAAGATCTCCAACTCTGTCGGTGCCATCCTGTACGGAGCCTTGGATATAGGAGCTGCTCCTGGATTGTATCAATGGAGAACTCATTATCCTCTCCGTGGAAGCCCTGAGACCTCAGCAAAGACTTCTGGAAACTCATCCCACACTGGCACTCCCTTCAGAACCTCCGAAGTGGTCATCTGAATCTCCTTCTTAGCAGGCTTCACCTCTCCACTAAACTGGAACTCCGGCTGATGAGGGATTCTGAAATTGATCCTCCTCCCTCTACGTCGATCGACACCAGCATAGTACTGACTGAGCCAAGTCATGCCTAAGATCACGTCGTACCCCTTGGTTCTAGTACGAGCATGTCTATGGCCAAGATCTTCCACAAAAAGCTCCACTGGACAGTCAGCACAAAACTCTAGAAGATACAACTACCCCATTCCCTGTACTTATCTCCCACTTGTGTCTAAGCCTTAACAGGTATAGAATGTAAAGCCACAAAATGATCGGATATAACAGTGGGATGCACCTGAATCGAAGAGAGCGAGAACAGGTATTGAATGAACTCTGATGTTACCTGAAATCACTTCCTCAGAAGCCTCAGCCTCCTCTGCTGTCTTGTAGGCCTGACCTCTGCCACGCCCTGCTGCTGTCCGCTCCTCTCTCTCACTGGGCGGGCAACATGCGGTGGAGGAAGGGGAGGGCTCTCCTCATCACTGGTCCCTGATGCCTCTGCCCAACTGGCCCTGGTAGTACCCTCTGCACATTCTGCCCCTGAGGTGCCGGCAAGGTTTGGTTAGGAAATCCCATCCTCCTGTGCGGACAGGTCTCCACGGCATGGTCTCGTGCTCCACACACCAAACACCATCCGTTTGCCCTCCGGCAATTCTGCTGGGAGTGTCCTGGCTTCTGGGCAGAAATTGCAGATAAGACCTGGTCGAGCCACCTGGTAAGGAACTGCCCTGAATGGTTGCCTGGCCTGGACCTTCGCTGCTCTGGATGGTCCTCCTCTGCCCACCGGTACAAACTCCTCTTCATGGCCTGGTCCTTCCTCTGACCCCCTTGCTTCTTCTCAACCCACGCTCCCCTCTCGGCGCTGGTGAAACTTCTGCATAGGTCTTCAGATGATGGGGCATTAGGAACATCTGAATGTCCATTTGCAGACCTTGCTGGACCGGCTTGCCCTCTGCTCCTCATCTGCTATCATGTACGGGCGAAGCGACTCAACCTGAGAAATTCTGCAGCATACTCATCTACGGATCTATCCCCCTTTGAAGCCTGATGACTGCTCCTCCATGTCCTTCTGAGCAGTGGCGGGGAAAAGACGACTGTAGAAGCTCTTGGAGAACGTATCCCAAGAGATAGGTTTCTCCAAGCGAGCCTCCCCTGCAAGCCACCAAGTCCTGGCTATGTCTTCAGCTGGATCTTTGCAACCTCCACTTGTTCTCCTTAGGCACCTGGCGGCGTTCAGCAGATCGGTGGTGTCTGTTAACCACTGTTCAGCCTCCAATGGCCTCTCGACTCCCGTGAATACGGCCGGCTGTACCGTCGGAAGTCTGAGATGTTCCCCGGCTTCTGCTCCTTCGGGGCTGCCAACTCCTGCCTGAGGAGTTCAGTCTGCTGATGCTGATTCTCCATCTGCTGTTGCTGGTTTCCCAGCATAGTCTGAATGATCCTCAGGATATCAGCACCCTCTCCTCCTACGGGTCCATTCGTACTTGCCCGACATTGTTGCTGTAACGCCCCGATCCGGCGGATACGGAGACATTACTGCAACGTATATACGCAAGTCAGAAGTACCTTCACGTATATACGCTAAGCATCAGTACAGGCAAGAATCAGAGTACGGAAGCAAGTGTGCATTATACATTCCAACATATGAGTACAATTACAAAGTTATCACAGAGGTGATCCAATATTACATGAATATTACATCACTGATATGCGCAATTGCGAGATTACAAGCAGATGTACATGGATAAATAGTACAAAAGAGCACTCACGAGTTTACTAAAGGAAAACTCGAGAGGCACACAGGGGGGCTGGAAGGATAGAGCTCTGAACGGTCTGCTGGAGATCCACGCTTCAGCTGCGCCACTCTGATCACAACAGGGAGAATCCACACGCTCCAAGCTCCTTGACCTGGACATGAGAATCCAGGGAGTCAGATGAAACTCCCAGGCGAGTGGTGATACAAAAGCCAAGTGGCGAGCAAGGATAAGCACATGTAAAGCGATAAGACCAAGTATAGCCGAGGACGGCAAATCTGATTGTATGGTTTCAGATCACGGCTCCATAAGACTAGTACGTCGAAGGAATAATCCAAACAAGGAAACCCTCATCTATATACCTTTATCTTATGTCACCATAATCCAAGCACATACAATCCGACTGCACTCAGGGCATGATAAGATAATGAACAGGAGGCAGATGGATACCAGGGATAAAGCAGGGCATGAGCATTAATATAATAATTCTCATAAAACCGGAAATCCGATGTAAAATCCAGGACAAGCAAATATGATAAGGCATATCACAGATTCAAAGCCGTTTAAGCTGCAGGCTTTAGTATGCGTCCCATTCCACATACCTCTACTTACAACTTAAAGAGCCGGTTATTAGACACTTTATTATTACTCGTCTTACCCTGATATCTAGCTATGTGAACTAGCGTCCCAGCACACATAGATCCATATCCGAGTAAAGCAAAGTTGTTATTGGAAACCAGCGGGGGTATCAACGAACTATGTTTACAGTGGGTCCCGTGCATGCCCGGGACCACGGTCCAGGATTGTTCCGTTGCTTGGAAACGGAAGCCAGCCGCAAGGCTAAACAGGAGGGACTTATGTATGCCCTTATCATGATTCAGGAGGAGGGAGCCAGCACTCCCCTCGGTTGCCTGGAGGCCCACAGGTCAGACCGGAAGTTTAGTTGCACAACATGCCTAATACCACTGTAAACACGAACACATATTAATAGCCGCATGTTTCCCCCGACCCGATGCAAGTTGTTCCTTTTATGATTTATTAGGTTAATTATCAATTTACGGGAATAACAGGAACAGGACATGATCAGGAATTCAGGAGTTCAGGTCACTGTATATAATACAGGATAACAGGTCACTGATCATGATACAGGACATCAGGTCACTGTACATAGTACAGGATAACAAGACAGGGTTCCCGTAAATGTGATAATCACAGGTCAAGTATATCATGCTGGGTGCCAAGTGATAGCATGACAGGAGATTGATATTAGACAGGCAACCAGTCATGTCAAGAGATTGATAATAATCTGGTGGCAAGTCATGTCATAACCAGGGTCTTGCCAATAGTAACATGTCAGGTGTTAGATGATAACACTCATTGTCAGGTGATAACACATCAGTTGTCAGGTGATATACATGTGTTAAAAGTAATATGAAAACGACAAGTAGTATAGACAGGTGTCAGGCATGAAGTAATGGCATGGTACGTGTTATCATAACAAGCTTTGTAAATAATAGGCATCAGCGAAATGGTTGAGCATATCAAGCGGAGCTAAGCAAGCTGGAAATACAGATAGCAACCAGGATTTATCACTGGAGCGTCTGGCGAGGTTACCGGGACGACTCGACTGAAGTACGAGCGGTAAATCCGGCAGCAACTCGCCTAGATGAATCTAGTGGTAAAGCGCTGAACGCTGATCATGATAACCAGGCGGAGCTGAACAAGCTGGAGGCATAAGCAGCGAACAGAGTTTAGACACTAATACGCTCTGCGAGGTTACCGGGATACTCGGATTAAGATACGAGTAGAGAATCCGGCAGCAACTCGCCTAGGCGAATTTAGTGAATAAGGCACTGAGCGCTAAGCATGCTCACCAGGCGGAGCTGAGAAACCTGACGATCCCAATCACGCCTCTTCAGAGACAGTGAGGGACCGGAGGCTGAACTGAGAGACCTGCCGATCCCAATCACCTCTCTTTCGAGATCGTGAGTGACCGGAGGTTGAAGGGTCCGGAAGCCAGTATGGTATAAGGCAGTACAATACATCACAGGCATGGTATGAGTACAAGAAGGAAACTACCCTAGTACAAGCATTCGTCACAGAGCAATACATGTCCAGATATTGGCACTCGGCCATACACAATACAGGGACTCAGCCCAAAACATAATACATGAAATGGAATACATATCGACCCGACGAAGCGGGGAAACCCAAATGGAGGCGAGAGCGAGGACACTCGCCTAAATCACCGGAAAGCCGAAAAGTCTGGAATCCCTGGAACTCGCGCACGCGCCATAAAAATAATATATATTTATGAGGTGAGAGAAAGTGAAGAGGAAAGAGAAAGAGTAACAGGGAGACGCGGGCTTATGAGAGTGAAACGCGGGGGATCGCATTGTGAAGACACCACAAACGCGGGGATCGAGGCCCGCGTCCAAATCAGGACACGAGGGAAACGCGGACGCGGCCGTGGGGTCCACATCGCGTTAGCACGAGGAGATCACAGACGCGGGAGTCGCGCTGCGAAGATACCTCAAACGCGGGGTTGAGATCCGCGTTAGGAAATAATCAGAGAGGAGGAAAGGTGATTCCTTTGTTGTGCCCGACGAAGGGATGTTCGGCCCCAATCCAAAAGGAGGGTACCGGCCCTAGGTCTTGCCAACGGAGAAGCACAGGAAGAACACAGACACGGACTTTAGCTCCGCGTCGTGTTGACACGAGAGAGATACAGACGCGGGCGTTGGCCCCACGCTGCGTCGATACATAAACGCGGAGGCCGCGTTACGGATAGCCTAGACGCGGGGGAGAGACCCGCGTCGGCAAGTCACAAAGGGGGAAGGGAGTTGAGGAGAGAGAGGGAAAGTTGTAGGGAAAAGAGAGAGAAAATGAGGTGTATTTTGAAATAAATTGGGATTTAAAGGAGTGGGGTATTGATGTAAATAGAGTGTAGTAGTTTTAGAAAGAGGATGGGGGTATTTTAGGAAAGAGGGGAATCTTTTTATTTAGGGAATGAAATGAAAAGGAAAAAGGAAAGAAAGAAAAGAAAAGAGGAAAGAAAGAAAGAAATGAAAAGAAGAAGGAAGGAGGTGTGTGGGGTGGCCGGCCGGCCACGGCCGGCGCCGGCGGCCTGCCGGCGGCGGCGCCGCCGCCGGGGTGAAGGGCGGCGCGCGCGCGCCCGGGTGGAGGAGGAGGGTGTGGGTTCTTGGTGGTTGTTGTTGTTGTTGTAGTTGATGGAGGTGGTGATGGTGGTGGTGGTTGTGGTGGTGGTGATGGTGATTGGTGGTGTTAGGAAGTTGGAGAAGGAGGAGGAGGTGATGATGGAGTAATTAAAGGGGAGAATTTGATGGTGGTGAGGGAGAATTTTGGAGAAGATGGAAGTGGATTGTGGATGGGTTTGGTGAAATTGAAGGTTGTTGGTGGTTGGTTGAGATTGAAGATGGTGTTGGTGTGGAGAGGAGTTGTGGAAGAAGGGGTGGTGGCCGGCCTAGGGTGGCCGGCGGTGGTGGCTCCGTGGTGGCTAGCTTGGGCGTCGGCCATCATGGAGAAGAAGAAAAAGAAGAAGAAGAAGAGAGAAAAAGTGAAGAAGGAAAGAAAAGAAAAAGGAAAGAAAAAGAAAAAGAAAAGGAGAAAGAGAGTGATAGTGATGGGGATGTGATGGGAGTAGGTAAGGGGGGTGGTGTCTCCCACGTGGGGGAATGGCTGGATCAATGGAGGGAAAGAAAAGGAAAGAAAGAAAGAAAAGAATGGATTAGAATAAAATAATAATATAATATAGTCGCGAAAATCGACTGTTCCAGAAAAATCCCCAAAATTCCCGGAGGTAGAAACGTCATCCTGAGGAATAATACGAAATCGGTTTTCCAAAATAAAATCCCGTTTTCAAATTAAAAATCCGGAAGTCAGCCGCCGATACGGTCCACACCGGGTCGGCCGGATTTTGATAAATTCTGAAAAATCTCAGAAAATGTATTAAAGAGTAAAATATGATTTTAAGAAGTAAAGTGAAAGCAGATTTTAGAAATTCAATCCCGATAGTCCCGAAATCAACCAGCGATACTGGCCGATACCGATTCCGGTGGAATTTCCATAAATTCGTAAAATCCTCAGAAAAAGGTATTTAGATAAGAAATGTGATTTTGAGAAATAATGTCTAAAGACACTTTTTGAAATTCCAATTAGTTTGTAAATTAAAAATCTGGGAATCGGTCAGCGGCACTGATCGACACCGGTTTTGAAGATTCCCAACTTAATTGAGGAAAATTTCAGAAAATCATAGAAAATCTAGAATATTGGAAAATGATGTTTAAAACTGAAATCGGTCAAATCGGAATACCAGAATGTCCAAATCGAGCAATACTCTAGGGTCGGGCCCTCGGTTCAGACTAGGGCTGACTCCGAGTCCTCGAATCCAAATCCAAGACAAAACGTTCATATAAATAATTTATAATACAAAACAAATATAGGAAGTAAATCAAAAAAAATACGATCAGAAAATACGAATACGCAACTAAGTACGTATTCCGGGAACGGGGTGTTACACTCCATCCACCTTACAAAAAATTGCGTCCTCGCAATTTCGATAAGGGGTGAAATGAACACAAAGATAGGAATGAGGATTATGCCAATCAAGATATGAATAACTATGAGCCGTTCTCCCAGATCAACTGAACGGCTAACTCAAGACTGAGGCATCTCTGCACTTCTGCCGTATATATACATCCTCTGACGGTGCCATACTGATCTGATGTCTGCTCATAAGGGAATGCTGTCAAACTTCAAAAGACTAATCCATCCTGAATAATATAGATTGAGCTGACTTGGAGAGATAATCAATAATACTTCAATCAGGCTGTGAACCAAAGCTGATGAGATCCATAGAAATCCATAGTGCTGAAATCCATAATATAATACAAAACCCTGCATGGCATGATGTTGTCCTTCTGCAGTAGAATCACTGAGGTGCCATATACATATTAATTCCCCGGGAATAAACCAGAATACCCAAGATAAAGAAAACCTCGATAATGATGAGTATAAATCAAGAAGACCAATAATTAAGAATTTCCGTAAACTGGGCGTTGCTAATTCTGAAAGACGTAGCCAAGAATAACTGTGAAGAATTTAGAATACTGACTTATGAATGATAAACCGACTGCAGGTGAAACAGGAAGAAGATATCTGAGCCCTGCAAGATTGGTGGAATGGATCATTGACAAGGCCATGGCGATAGCTCAGATATAGTGATGGAACTCTGTTCAGCAGATCCATAAAAGTACGCTAGAAATCCGAGGAATGACTAGAGTGCCAAGCACTGAAGGGACTAGCCACGGATGAAACCAAGCCTGGATGAGGTTATCGCGTAACACAGCTCAGGTGTTAAACATTAGGGTGCGGCGAGGCTAACGCTCTGTGAGACTCGCATATAGCGAAGTTCACGCGACGAAGCCAGCGCGTAACACAACGCTAAATGCTAAGCACCAGGGTGCAGCGAAACTCACACCCGGTTAGGTTCACGAATGACTAGAACACGACCCTCGCTTGGCGAGGCTAGCGGAGCCTTTGGTCCACCAAATCAATAAAAACTGACAGGAGTTAGTGGCTCTGAGAACATGATCAAGAAATCACTAGAATAGAAACGAGTCTCGAATTCTGTCTTCTAAATAGTAACCTGACTGCAGATTAGCTCTGAGAATACCCGAATTCCATGAACATAGTCCAAGAAATCATGATCTCTATTAGAGAAATAGAAAATACCATAACTCTGTCTGCCAGAAGTCCTGATTCTGAATTACTGTTATATACTGACACTCTTCATGAAATGATGCAATCTATCTGACTATATAAGCGATGACTACTCCACTTGGCGTACCGGTCTCCTAGGATGTATCCATAATACAAGAATATAATGCGAGGCCGAAGATCTGCCCAGTATAAGACAATGTGACATACCAGAGTCGAGGAATGCCAGAACATAATGAGAGTGACTACATCTGCCTTGTTGTTATCTCACTAGTCTATACATATCTTAAGTTGGCATAAAGGTTATAAAAATCAGAATAGTAAAAATAGGAGAGATAGGAATCATGAATTAGGGAGAGAGATAGGACGGACTAGGATTGATGGTGATAGTGCAATGAGGAGGACATGATAGAGAGAAGTTTACCAACTCCCGGACATGCTAAAAATGGGGATAATGGTTACGGTCAGTCCTTTCAGGGTTCCTTTTTCAGATATTGAGCATCCCTTCTTGCTCTCACCCCATCATATTGAGCATTCCGACTTCCTCTTTTGTCCGATTATATGTTTGCCTCCCTTCATCATGTGCCCTAGTTCTCGGTCTCTTTTGTGTATGACTCCATGCTGGATGCTGGGGATGAAGTGAGGTTATTCTGACAGTAGGTCCTAGATTCCCTCACGACGGTGATACTGGATGGGTTGATCTGATCGGTGTAATGTTTCTCTGCTTCCTTGAACAGACCGTCACCTTCCAACTAATCTCTGAACCCGTATATGACATAATTCATGACCTCTCCGGTGGTTGTGTTATAAGTGCTCGGCTTCAGATGATACTCCCATGTCATGTGTTGAGGGCAAGGTTGGAGGGATGGCTTAGCTAATAGGGCATCCAAGAGCCTGTCTGAGCCTTCACTTCCACCAATTAAGAGGGTCTCTTCACCAACTTCATCTGCAACTCATCCTAATCTTTCTTCTCTGGGTCCATTCCACTTCCCGGATGATGACTGAAGAACTTGAGAATACCCCTTGGGCTGCTTGGGGATAAGAAACATCCTGCTCTTCATCTTCATTTCTCACTTAAGATATTGCTTGCTCGGTTCTCCTTATCGGCCACCATGTAAAACACCGACCGACTCTGCCTTAGGAATTTTGCGGTGTACTTATTTACAATCCAATCTCCCTACCGCAATTTGATAAATCATTCTTTCATTTCTTCCTGGGCTATTACAGAGAAGAATCTTCCTATAGAAATCCTTCGAGAACTAGTCCCAAGTGTTGGGCTTTCCCAGTCTCGCTGCTTCCGCCAACTATTACATCCAGGCTACATCTTCTAACTGAGTCTCGATCATTTTCACCTAGTTCTCGTCAGGGACCCAAGTTGACTTAGAAGACCTATCAGGTTTACTGACCACTGCTATACCTCCAGGGCTTCTCCATGCTTGAAAAGATTGCCGGCTGTAATTTCCTGAAATCCAACATGTCGTCTGGCTTCTGTTCCCGGAGTACAACCAATGATCCTTGGTGCGGACCTTCGTCTGTACTTGATCGTGTCTCATCATATCTTGCAGAAATAGTCTCAAATCAAGATTTTCTCCGTTAGGGTTACCCTAGGAAGAACCAGAACCGTTATGATTTCCCCATCTCTTCATGTCCGAGTTGGTCCAAGAATAACAAGAAACTGAAGTATGAAAGGATGGGAGAACTTCAGAATTTAAGGATAAGATTATCAAGAGAGAATGGATAACTTTGTACTTGTAGTTGGATTGTATAACCAGACTCATGCATTCCAGTTGCAAATTTCTTTACCATTAATTTGCCGTCTGGACGTACGGAGGAGGTGAGAGCCTAGGCTCTGATACCAACCTGTAACGCCCCGATCCGGCGGATACGGAGACATTACTGCAACGTATATACGCAAGTCAGAAGTACCTTCACGTATATACGCTAAGCATCAGTACAGGCAAGAATCAGAGTACGGAAGCAAGTGGTGCATTATACATTCCAACATATGAGTACAATTACAAAGTTATCACCAGAGGTGATCCAATATTACATGAATATTACATCACTGATATGCGCAATTGCGAGATTACAAGCAGATGTACATGGATAAATAGTACAAAAGAGCACTCACGAGTTTACTAAAGGAAAACTCGAGAGGCACACAGGGGGCCTGGAAGGATAGAGCTCTGAACGGTCTGCTGGAGATCCACGCTTCAGCTGCGCCACTCTGATCAACAACAGGGAGAATCCACACGCTCCAAGCTCCTTGACCTGGACATGAGAATCCAGGGGAGTCAGATGAAACTCCCCAGGCGAGTGGTGATACAAAAGCCAAGTGGCGAGCAAGGATAAGCACATGTAAAGCGATAAGACCAAGTATAGCCGAGGACGAGCAAATCTGATTGTATGGTTTCAGATCACGGCTCCATAAGACTAGTACGTCGAAGGAATAATCCAAACAAGGAAACCCTCATCTATATACCTTTATCTTATGTCACCATAATCCAAGCACATACAATCCGACTGCACTCAGGGCATGATAAGATAATGAACAGGAGGCAGATGGATACCAGGGATAAAGCAGGGCATGAGCAGTTAATATAATAATTCTCATAAAACCGGAAATCCGATGTAAAATCCAGGACAAGCAAATATGATAAGGCATATCACAGATTCAAAGCCGTTTAAGCTGCAGGCTTTAGTATGCGTCCCATTCCACATACCTCTACTTACAACTTAAAGAGCCGGTTATTAGACACTTTATTATTACTCGTCTTACCCTGATATCTAGCTATGTGAACTAGCGTCCCAGCACACATAGATCCATATCCGAGTAAAGCAAGGTTGTTATTGAAACCAGCGGGGGTATCAACGAACTATGTTTACAGTGGGTCCCGTGCATGCCCGGGACCACGGTCCAGGATTGTTCCGTTGCTTAGAAACGGAAGCCAGCCGCAAGGCTAAACAGGAGGGACTTATGTATGCCCTTATCATGATTCAGGAGGAGGGAGCCAGCACTCCCCTCGGTTGCCTGGAGGCCCACAGGTCAGACCGGAAGTTTTAGTTGCACAACATGCCTAATACCACTGTAAACACGAACACATATTGATAGCCGCATGTTTCCCCCGACCCGATGCAAGTTGTTCCTTTTATGATTTATTAGGTTAATTATCAGTTTACGGGAATAACAGGAACAGGACATGATCAGGAATTCAGGAGTTCAGGTCACTGTATATAATACAGGATAACAGGTCACTGATCATGATACAGGACATCAGGTCACTGTACATAGTACAGGATAACAAGACAGGGTTCCCGTAAATGTGATAATCACAGGTCAAGTATATCATGCTGGGTGCCAAGTGATAGCATGACAGGAGATTGATATTAGACAGGCAACCAGTCATGTCAAGAGATTGATAATAATCTGGTGGCAAGTCATGTCATAACCAGGGTCTTGCCAAATAGTAACATGTCAGGTGTTAGATGATAACACTCATTGTCAGGTGATAACACATCAGTTGTCAGGTGATATACATGTGTTAAAGTAATATGAAAACGACAAGTAGTATAGACAGGTGTCAGGCATGAAGTAATGGCATGGTACGTGTTATCATAACAAGCTTTGTAAATCATAGGCATCAGCGAAATGGTTGAGCATATCAAGCGGAGCTAAGCAAGCTGGAAATACAGATAGCAACCAGGATTTATCACTGGAGCGTCTGGCGAGGTTACCGGGACGACTCGACTGAAGTACGAGCGGTAAATCTGGCAGCAACTCGCCTAGACGAATCTAGTGGTAAAGCGCTGAACGCTGATCATGATAACCAGGCGGAGCTGAACAAGCTGGAGGCATAAGCAGCGAACAGAGTTTAGACACTAATACGCTCTGCGAGGTTACCGGGATACTCGGATTAAGATACGAGTAGAGAATCCGGCAGCAACTCGCCTAGACGAATTTAGTGAATAAGGCACTGAGCGCTAAGCATGCTCACCAGGCGGAGCTGAGAAACCTGACGATCCCAATCACGCCTCTTCAGAGACAGTGAGGGACCGGAGGCTGAACTGAGAGACCTGCCGATCCCAATCACCTCTCTTTCGAGATCGTGAGTGACCGGAGGTTGAAGGGTCCGGAAGCCAAGTATGGTATAAGGCAGTACAATACATCACAGGCATGGTATGAGTACAAGAAGGAAACTACCCTAGTACAAGCATTCGTCACAGAGCAATACATGTCCAGATATTGGCACTCGGCCATACACAATACAGGGACTCAGCCCAAAACATAATACATGAAATGGAATACATATCGACCCGACGAAGCGGGGAAACCCAAATGGAGGCGAGAGCGAGGACACTCGCCTAAATCACCGGAAAGCCGAAAAGTCTGGAATCCCTGGAACTCGCGCACGCGCCATAAAATAATATATATTTATGAGGTGAGAGAAAGTGAAGAGGAAAGAGAAAGAGTAACAGGGAGACGCGGGCTTATGAGAGTGAAACGCGGGGGATCGCATTGTGAAGACACCACAAACGCGGGGATCGAGGCCCGCGTCCAAATCAGGGCACGAGGGAAACGCGGACGCGGCCGTGGGGTCCGCATCGCGTTAGCACGAGGAGATCACAGACGCGGGAGTCGCGCTGCGAAGATACCTCAAACGCGGGGTTGAGATCCGCGTTAGGAAATAATCAGAGAGGAGGAAAGGTGATTCCTTTGTTGTGCCCGACGAAGGGATGTTCGGCCCCAATCCAAAAGGAGGGTACCGGCCCTAGGTCTTGCCAACGGAGAAGCACAGGAAGAACACAGACGCGGACTTTAGCTCCGCGTCGTGTTGACACGAGAGAGATACAGACGCGGGCGTTGGCCCCACGCTGCGTCGATACATAAACGCGGAGGCCGCGTTACGGATAGCCTAGACGCGGGGGAGAGACCCGCGTCGGCAAGTCACAAAGGGGGACAGGGAGTTGAGGAGAGAGAGGGAAAGTTGTAGGGAAAAGAGAGAGAAAATGAGGTGTATTTTGAAATAAAATTGGGATTTAAAGGAGTGGGGTATTGATGTAAATAGAGTGTAGTAGTTTTAGAAAGAGGATGGGGGTATTTTAGGAAAGAGGGGATCTTTTTATTTAGGGAATGAAATGAAAAGGAAAAAGGAAAGAAAGAAAAGAAAAGAGGAAAGAAAGAAAGAAATGAAAAGAAGAAGGAAGGAGGTGTGTGGGGGTGGCCGGCCGGCCACGGCCGGCGCCGGCGGCCTGCCGGCTGCGGCGCCGCCGCCGGGGTGAAGGGCGGCGCGCGCGCGCCCGGGTGGAGGAGGAGGGTGTGGGTTTCTTGGTGGTTGTTGTTGTTGTTGTAGTTGATGGAGGTGGTGATGGTGGTGGTGGTTGTGGTGGTGGTGATGGTGATTGGTGGTGTTAGGAAGTTGGAGAAGGAGGAGGAGGTGATGATGGAGTAATTAAAGGGGAGAATTTGATGGTGGTGAGGGAGAATTTTGGAGAAGATGGAAGTGGATTGTGGATGGGTTTGGTGGAAATTGAAGGTTGTTGGTGGTTGGTTGAGATTGAAGATGGTGTTGGTGTGGAGAGGAGTTGTGGAAGAAGGGGTGGTGGCCGGCCTAGGGTGGCCGGCGGTGGTGGCTCCGGTGGTGGCTAGCTTGGGCGTCGGCCATCATGGAGAAGAAGAAAAAGAAGAAGAAGAAGAGAGAAAAAGTGAAGAAGGAAAGAAAAGAAAAAGGAAAGAAAAAGAAAAAGAAAAGGAGAAAGAGAGTGATAGTGATGGGGATGTGATGGGAGTAGGTAAGGGGGGTGGTGTCTCCCACGTGGGGGAATGGCTGGATCAATGGAGGGAAAGAAAAGGAAAGAAAGAAAGAAAAGAATGGATTAGAATAAAATAATAATATAATATAGTCGCGAAAAATCGACTGTTCCAGAAAAATCCCCAAAATTCCCGGAGGTAGAAAACGTCATCCTGAGGAATAATACGAAATGGTTTTCCAAAATAAAATCCCGTTTTCAAATTAAAAATCCGGAAGTCAGCCGCCGATACCGGTCCACACCGGGTCGGCCGGATTTTGATAAATTCTGAAAAATCTCAGAAAATGTATTAAAGAGTAAAATATGATTTTAAGAAGTAAAGTGAAAGCAGATTTTAGAAATTCAATCCCGATAGTCCCGAAATCAACCAGCGATACTGGCCGATACCGATTCCGGTGGAATTTCCATAAATTCGTAAAATCCTCAGAAAAGGTATTTAGATAAGAAATGTGATTTGAGAAATAATGTCTAAAGACACTTTTTGAAATTCCAATTAGTTTGTAAATTAAAAATCTGGGAATCGGTCAGCGGCACTGATCGACACCGGTTTTGAAGATTCCCAACTTAATTGAGGAAAATTCCAGAAAATCATAGAAAATCTAGAATATTGGAAAATGATGTTTAAAACTGAAATCGGTCAAATCGGAATACCAGAATGTCCAAATCGAGCAATACTCTAGGGTCGGGCCCTCGGTTCAGACTAGGGCTGACTCCGAGTCCTCGAATCCAAATCCAAGACAAAACGTTCATATAAATAATTTATAATACAAAACAAATATAGGAAGTAAATCAAAAAAAATACGATCAGAAAATACGAATACGCAACTAAGTACGTATTCCGGGAACGGGGTGTTACAGTTGCGACCCGAACGTCTCTCCATACCGAAAGGGATAAGATCTGGAATTGGAAACAAAGGGAAGGAGTTTAGGATACGAGGAATGAATCAAGGACGAAGTCAAGAAGGACTATATAACTTTGTACATTGTAGTTGGCATTAGAAAATCACTAGAATTTGCCACTTGGTTGTACTTTTAGGTTTGAGAGCCTAGGCTCTGATACCAACCTGTAACGCCCCGATCCCAATGATACGGGGACGTCACTGCAACGCATATACGTAGGTCAGATGGTGCCCCACGTATATACGCTAAGCCTTAAGTACAACAAGTATCAGAGTACAACACACAGCGTGGTATATTCATATGCCAACTTACAAAAGATAAATACAAAGTTATACAAGTTATGATAAGCAAAATCACTTTACAAGTGTCCTTTATCACAACCCAAGTCCAAAATGAATCCTATACAACCAAAAATACAAAAATGCTCACGAAATGGATGGAGATCCCGTGAACAAAAGGAAGAGTCGGCACGATGAGACTAGAGCTGGTCAGCCTGCTCAGAAAGATAGGCCCGGTCCTCTGTGGAAGGCTCCACTTCGTTCCAAGCCTCAGAATCTGAATATGCAAATCCAAAGGGTCAAGACATATAATAACAAATAAAAGATAGTCAAGTGACATAAGGATCATGAATAAAGGCAATGAAGTTACAATAAATAGCAATGAATAACAAGCGATGTAAACTCAATAAGGTAAGATCATATGCAACAAATCTACAATTAACGCCTTATTATTATTACTTGTCTTACCGTGATATCTAGCTATGTGACCCAGCGTCCCAGAGCACATAGATCCATATCCTGGTGAAACAAGGTTGTTATTGGAAACAGCGGTAGTATCGACGAACTATGTTTACAGTGGGTCCCGTGCATACCCGGGACCACGGCCCAGGATTGTTCCGTTGCTTGAAGACGGAACCTGCCGCAAGGCTAAACATGAGGGACTTATGTATGCCCTTGTCATGACAGTAAACAGGAAAGGGAGCAAGCACTCGCCTCGGTCCCCTGGAGTACCACAGGTAAGACCGGAACAGTAATTGTACAATATACCTAAAACCACTGTAAACACGAACACATATCGATATTCCGCATATTTCCCCCCGACCCAATGTAAGTTGGTGAATTTTATATAAAAGTCGGGTGTATCATGCTTGGTGTTTTAGTGATAGCATGAAGAGTGGTGATACTTCATATTTAACAAGTTAAGGAATAGCAATATATAACAACAAGTCATGAAGCCTAATGAAGCAAGATCTATCAGGTAACATGTCATGCAGTACAGGTATGAAGCATAAACAAGACTAAAACATCATACATATATCAGGGGAATATCAAAAATCAAAAGGAAAGGAGTCTGAAATCTGTCCCAGAATTTGGCCTAACGGTCGACCTCCGGTCGACTGCCGGTCGACTGGGATTTACAAAGGCGGTCGAGTGCCGGTCGACTGCCGGTCGACCGTACAAAGTGCGTGAGCTCCAGGTTTGGCTGGTCGACTGCCGGTCGACTGGTCCACAATAAATTCCTTAAGCCGGTCGAGTGGTCGGTCGACCGCCAGTCGACCGCCAGCTCAAAGCTGTGCACTCTGTGCACATCGGCAGAGTGATCGGTCGACTGCCGGTCGACCGATCCTCTGGAATTAGCTGCTGTTAAGGCAGAAAAATTAGAATTTTCTTGGGTTGGTTCTAACAGTCTAAAAATAGGATTTTTTTTAGGTATTAGGGGACCGGATCTAGCAGTACAAGTACACTAAAACAGAAACTAGCCTTGTTGAATAATATACTTACATGGGGAGGTTGGATTTGAGTTGTGATGCCCCAAAAATTGGATTTTTATACTACAAGTGTACAAGGATTTCTACCACAAGGAATGAAGTGTTAATTAGGTCTTGGTGAGTAAAGATACTCACTAGGTTAGGTTTAATTGTGACTTGATTCAAGGATGGAGATGATTGCTTCACTCCACACTTGTTGTTGAAGCTTGAGGTGAAGAAGTGCTCTTGGAGTTGCCTTGGGGAGTAGAGGTTGAAGATGGAGTTCCTTGATGAAGCCCTAGTTGAACCCCATGAGACCTTAAGTTGTAGGTGAAGAGATTTGGGTGATCTTGGAGTTAGGGTTTGGTTTGAGGAAGGAGATTTTGAGAGAGTTCTCTTGATGAAGAAATGAGAAGAAGGGGATTTTGCAAATGAAATGCATTTATAGGTTGGGATCTTTTGTAAAGGGATTGGGATTATGATGGAAGTGGGGGGTTTTCTTGCAAAAATGTGGGGGTGAGGTGTCCCCTCATGGCCACTTGGCCGGCCATAGGAAGGAGAGAGAGTGAGTGGGGTTAGGTGAAGTGTGTGAGTGGGAAATGAGGTGGAAATGAAGTGGAATTGGAATTTTGCAATAATTGAAAAAATGTCCGAAATTCAAGTATCTCGGATTGGTCTGAAAATTTTACCAAAAATCAAGAAAAATATTTGAAGACTCATGGTGAAATTCGTTTGAAGAAATACTGTATAGATTTTTAATTAAAAATCCCGGAATCAGTTATTTACCGACTCCGAAAGAATTTTCATAAATTTATAAAATTCTCAGAAAAAGTGTATAAGTAGGAAATATGATTCTAAGTAATAAAGTCTAAGGGACCTTCTAAAAATTCCTAACAGTTTGGGAGATAAAAATTCGGGAATTGGTCAGCGGCACTGGCCGACACCGTTTTTGAAGAAATTCATTTTAATTCCAGAAAATTCCAGAAAATCTCATAAAATCTTAAATATTGGAAAATGATATTTGAAATTAAAATCGGTCAAATACGGAAGGTAAATCGGAAAATACGATCGGAAGACTGAGTACGTAACTAAGTACGTATTCCGGGAGAGGGGTATTACATAGGGTCAAGGGTGTAGTCGACTAAGGGCCTCTAGTCGACTAGGATCTAAGGTAAGTCGACTAATACTGTGTTTCCTAGAATTGTGTTTCACAGGACAGAATAAGTTAGTCGACTAATGTCTAGGTCTAGTCGACTAATCGACTGGAAACAGTAAACAGAACAGATTCCTAGGGTTTTGGTTTGATGACTAATTAATCATGGATTTTGAAGACATAAATCAACAAGAATAAGCAAACATAAGTAGACTAAGAGTTGTACAAGTCTTGGTGAGGGAAATTACTTACCAAAAGGAGTGGTGGTGGTTGATGATGAAGAAGAAGAGGAAAGGTAGAGATGGTGATGATCCTTTGGTGTTGTTGATGCCCTTGGTGGTGTTTCCCATGGAGATGAAGGAGGAGGAAGATGAAGGGAAGAGGTTAGAGTAGGTGTGGTGGTGGAGATGAAGGGGGAGATGGAGGTTAGGGTTTTGGTGAAGGTGAAGGCTTCTCTTTTGAGAAGTGAAGAAGAGAAAAAGAGAAGTGAAGAAAAATGAAATAGAATGTAAAGGGAAAGCATTTATATGTTTTGGATTTTTTGAAGGGGATGCAAATCAAATGGAAGTGAGGGGGTTTTGTGTAAAAAAAGGGGAGGTGAGGTGTCTCTCAAGTGGACACTTGGCCGGCCATGAGAGAGGGTGAGGTGGAGTGATAATAATGAGGAAGTAGGTGGGAGAAAAATGGAATTTGGAATTTTGGAAAAATGGAAAAGCTTGTGGTGGAAGTTAAAGGAAAGGAAAGAAAGAAAATAGGAAATGGGAAAGAAAATGGAAAGGGAAGAAATTCTCTTGGAATAGAAAATGAAAATAATGGAAGTGGCGGATTCCCGGAACTGAGTCGTGGATGCTGAAATCTTTCGGGAAAACACCGGAATCGTCCGAAATTAAAGTATCTCGGAACGACCCGAAATAATTACCAAAAATCAATAATAATATATAAAGACCAATAGTGAAATCCGTTTGAAGAAATACTTTATAGTTTTGAAACTAAAAATCCCGGAATCAATAATTTACCGACTCCGTTGGAATTTTCATAAAATCCAAAAATCCTCAGAAAAAGAATATAGGTAGAAAATATGATTCTAAGAAATAATGCCTAAAGGACCATTATGAAATTCCATACTGTCTGAGAATCAAAAATCCAGGAATCGGTCAGCGGCACTGGCCGACACCGGTTTTGAAGACTTTCATTTTAATTCCAGAAAAATCTAGAAAATCATAGAAAATATATAATATTGGAAAATGATATTTAAAACTAAAATCGGTCAATTCTAATTATCAGAATGTCTAAATCGAGTAATACTCTAGGATCGGGCCTTCGGTTCAGACTAGGGCTGACTCCGAATCCACGAATCCAAATCCAAGACAAAACAGTCATATAAGGAATTCATAATACAGAATAAATACAGGAAACAAATCGAAAAAATACGACCGAAAATCTGAATACGCAACTAAGTACGTATTCCGGGAACGGGGTATTACATCTGCTAATTTCTTTCTACACTCGAACTGAAAATGACTAAATTTATTGCAGTAAAAAACACTAATTTGAGATTTGTTATACCTCTGAGAGTTGTCATTGTCAAAGTATCCTCGATTTGGATTTGAGACTTGATACCACCTTGTTTTCCGTTTTCTCTTTGTTAATATTTTGTGGAGTTGATGAAGATACTTTAGACATCATGGAGGTGCAACAATAAAATATACTTAAGATATTTTGCAAAAGACATGTGAAGAGAGAAAATAGAGTTAGCTCATGATGTCATGGAGTTCGAGGAAGGGATGAAAGGAATTCAAGAAATCTACGAATTCAAAAAGGAGATGGAATAAGTTCAAGATATAGAAGACTTCAAAAAAAATTAACTCATGAAAGATATGCAAACCCCGTGAGAACAAGATCTTAAAGGGAGGACGAGGAGGAGGAGGAGACAAAAGAAAGAAAAGGAAGAAAAAAGAGGAAGAAGAAGAATATGCAAGAGATGAAGAGGAAGAAAAAGAAGAAGAAATGGAAAATGAAAGAGAAGAAGAAACAAAAGACACAAAAAGCGAAAAGAAAATGAGAAGAAAAGGAAGAAGAAAAAATGGATGAAGAAAGAGAAGAAGGTGCAGAATGACAAGAGGAAGCAAAAGAAAGACAAGAAGAAAGAAACAATCATGGTTAAATAAGTGACAATTACAACAATGAAATAGAGCAAAGTAGTGCTAATGTTATAAGTGTAGAAAATCAAACACTTCAATTCATATTCATATCAAAAGTACAGAAGAAGTGCAAAGTGAAGAGGACTTTTGAAAAAGTCATGACTGACAAAAAAAGAATAAGGCATCTCATCTTATAGGATGACCACAATATTAAAGAAGAGGACAAAATATCAAAGAGGAGCATCATGGTCATCATCAATAAAAGGTTCAAGATGGAGTCCAAGACCAAAGACAAGAAGAGGTAAGAATAATTTTACTTGCTACAAAAGAAGATGTAAAAATTAAAAAGTTCAGGAAAAAAATCTAAGAAGGAAAATTTCTACAAAAAGTTAAAAAGAGAAATTATGAATGGAAAAGACAAGATTATTCAGTTGAATCGAATGGGTGTTCTTACTTTGATAGGTGAAAAACTAGTAGGAGTTAAGTGAAAAAATAAATCAAATGAATCCAATAACACATTACAGGTACAACAATTATGAAGTTGTTTTTATCAAAGCTTACATATGACTTGACACTTCTACAACCAGCAAGTGAAAAACGAGGAGATCGTATTACAGTACATCAAAGTAGGAGATCAAGCTAATATTGTTATCAAGTTATTCAAGAACACTTTTGTGATAGTATGCAGATTATTCGACGCGCGTTTTATGAAAGAATTGAATTAAGGGGGATGTTGAAAATATAATTCAATTTCAAATCATATTAGTAAAGGGTTTTGGTCAAAGTTGAGTTAAACTAGGAGTATCTATTTAGAATAGTTTTTATTTCTGCTGGAGTCAAAGTCGAATTATGATTGTAGGAGAAGTTTCTATTTATTTGAATTTTCATGTAATAGTAGTAGTATTTAACTATTGGAGTTTATGTAAGAGTAAGAGATTGGAGAATTTGTATTTCTATAAATAGAGCACAATAGGAGTCAATTTTGGATGAGAAAGTTATGTAAGAATTATTAGTACTATGGGTTTCAGTCACTCGCTTTGGAGAACCTCTATTTCCAGAACCAGAATTTGATGAAGTGAGGTATCAACTACCCTGCCTTAAGGTTGTTTCGATTACAGAATTTCCAGGTTGTTTCGATTACAGAATTTCCAAGAAAAAGTAGTTGATGCTTGTGGAATTCCTTGCACAGAAAGTAGTGCGTTGGAGTTAGGGATGGCTAATGGGCGGGTCGACCCGCCCCGCCCTGTGCGACCCGTTTGAGTCACATAGGGCGGGTTGCGGGTCAAACCAGACCCGCCCTATTTAGGGGCGGATCAACCCGAATTGACCTGTACCGCTTAAACGGGACGAGTCAGATTCGTCCTGTGACGAATCACGGGACAAATTGGGTCGGAGAAAATTTTCCCCGACCCCTCCTTTTTCTTTTTCTTTTTTAAAAGTCTCATGTTATTATATATGTGAGAGGAGAAAATTAATTTCACACCCCTATTTCTTTTTTTAAACCCTCAACAACTCAAAAATAGCTATTATGGTAAATTTGAAAATTTTAAAAATAAAATAATAATAAAATTCGAGACAGGTCCAACTAGTCCCCGATTACTTAATTCGTCTCATTTGGATTCGTTACGAGACGAGTTCAACCTGATTCGTCCCGTTAGCCATCGCTGGCTGGAGTCTCTGAATCTGCACTATATTAAAGAAGTAGAGAACAAAGTCGGTTTTCTTGAAAGACTGATGAGCTACTGTGGCGCCCCAATTCGGCGGGTACGGGGACGCCACTGCGACGTACATACGCAAGGCGATGGTATCATCACGTATGTACGCTAAGCATCAATACAACACAATACAGGAATCAGAGTGCGAAAATACGTGGTATCATACATTCCAACACAAAATAGTACAAGTACTTAGCCATCACAGATTGTGCTATAATATTACATAAATATTACATCACCAGGTAGTACAAAAGTAGACGGTACAGGATATAAAAGATAAAGACTCGCGAGCTGGAAGAGGATCTCGCGAGCGGGGAAGGACAAGAAGAGACTACGGCTGCACTGCCTGCTCCTCGAAGTAGGCTTGGTCCTCAGCTGAAGGGTCCACCTCGATCCAAGCTGCTAAATCTGGAGATGCAAATCTAGAATTATTAGTGGGCAACCCAGCGAGTGCAAGATGAACCCAAATGGTAAGTACAAATAATAGCAAGTGCATCATGTCAAGTATAATGTACCTAAATCAATAAGCATGGAATGACCACAATAAATAGTGAAATATGGGAATAACATTAAAATTTATGTGGCATGAAATAAAAGCAAGTGTAGCAGGTCAAATGTTATGTAATCAAATTATCAAGTAAGGAGTAACTACAATAAATAGCAAGTATGGAAATGACACTAAAATTCATGTAGCATGAAGTCAATTATTAAGTTATTATTAAGATTCGTTCAATTTGTATGTTTCGGTATATGACCGGTGCCATATACTTCCGCATACAAGCCGAGCGAGGTTGGTTACTGAAAATTGATGGGGAACGACGAACCATGTTTAGAATGGGTCCCGTGCATGCCCGGGACAACGGTCCAAGAGTATCCAGTACTGAGCCGGAACGTACCGCTAGGCACCGGGACTTACTATATGCCCGAAGGTCTTAGTATACGCCCGAACAGGAATAGAGTGTCACCGTTCCCCACAGGATATACCCAGGGGATTATAGCACACCCGATAGGCAAGCAAGGGGGTAGGGGTGCCAGTACACCCCTCGAAAACGCCTGGTGGCCTCCAGGTCGAATCCAACAGGAATAGTTGTACAACATATGTATGGCCACCATAAACACAGAAGCTATATCGATACCCATCAATTTCCCCCATCCTGGTGTAAGTTGTTTAAATATAACAGAGTCTCAAATAATAATGTTCACGGAGTATTCACAAAAGTCCAATATCCATGGTTATCCTATTACGGGGGTCAACAGGAGTATAATATCATGAGTAATGTCCCTATTTCAGGGGTTCAAGTATACAGGAGTACAGGAGTTCAGGAGTATCAAATATCTGGTACTAATATAATAGTCATGCCAAGTCCCTGTAAAAGTGATAGTCATGAATATGTCATATAATACACAGGTATCTGGGGTGGTAGTGCCCGGTCAAGAGTCACGATGTCAGGTGTAGGTATTTGTACCACATGAAAGCATATCATAAACCGGGTGTTAGGGTCAGGTGTCAGGTATGACATAGATCAAGTACCGGGTCTATATATCGAGTGCCGGTGTAAATACCGAGTGCCGGTGTCAGATGTCACGTGTCAAGTATAACATGGCAGATATCGGTATCAAGTATAGCATGGCAATTATCGGTGTCAAATATAGCATGGCAAGTGTCGGTGTCAAATATAGCATGCCAAACATCAGTGTCAAATATAGCATGGCAATTATCGGTGTCAAATATAGCATGGCAAGTGTCGGTGTCAAATATAGCATGGCAAATACCGGTGTCCGGTATTATGTGTCAAATATAGCATGAAAGATATCGGTGTCAAATATAGCATGTTAAAACATCCACATATCAATATCATGTTATAAATATAAGAGTAATTATTTTTAAATTAATAATAAGCACTCGTCTGAAATCGGGGTGAAATACCGGTTAAAAATCCGGGAAATCGGCGATCCGCACGAGCAAATCACTAACCCATAGTTGTATATTAAAATATATAATTATAAATATTTATATATATTAGAGAGGGAATGAGAGAGGAGAGAGAAAGTTGCAGGAAGGAGAGAGAGAGAGAGAAAGAGAGAGAAAATATGGTGTTTTTAGAAATAAATTTGGAATTAAAAGGAGAGGGGTATTAATGTGAATATAGGAAAGTAAATTGGGAATGAGGTGGGAGTATTTAGGGAATGTAGGAATTGTTAGTTTTATTTAGGGAAAGAAAGAGAAAAGAAATGAGAAGAAAGAAAGAAAGAATGGAAAAAAGAAAGAAAGAAAGAAAGGAAAAAAGGAGGGGAGGGCGGCGGCGCGGAGGTGGTGGGGGCGGCGCGCGTGGCCGGGGGGGAGAAGGAGTGGTTGTAGTAGTTGTTGTGATTATTGTTGGTGTTTGGTGGTGGTGGTGGTAGATGGTGGTGGTGGTGGTTGTGGTGATGGTGGTGATGATTGGTGGTGTTGGAGAGTTAGAGGAGGAGGAGGAGGTGATGATAGGGTGGTGAAAGTGGAGAATTAGGTGGAGATGAGGGTGAATTTTAAAGGAGAAAGAGTGGTGATGGAGGTGGGTTTTGGTGAAATTGGAGGTGGTGGGAGGTTGTTGGAGGTTGAAGGAGGTGGTGGAATGGAGAGGGAGTGTGGGGAGGTGGTGGCCGGCCTAGGAGTGGCCGGCGGCGGCGATGGTGATGGTGGAGGCGACGACCATGGGTCGGATGCGTTGGTGGGTTGAAGATGGAGTTGAAGATGAAGTTTGAATTTTTTTTTTTTTTTTTTTTTTTGGATTTGTTGAAAATGAAAAGGAAATGGGAATTGGTGTTTAAATAGAGGAGAGGAAATGATGAATTTTTTGGGGAAGGGGAGGGGCTGTGGTGGCTTGCAGGCTGCGGTGGCAGGGGGGCGGGAGCAGGCGGAGGTTGCAGGGTGGGAGAAAGTCAATGGGGGAGAAAGAAAGGAGAGAAAAAGAAAGAAATTAAAGAAAAAGAAAGAAATTAGAGAAAAAGGAAAAAAAAATAAGGAAAAAGAAAATAAAATAGTAGAAAATTTTTATTATTAAATAATTTATTTATTAAAATTTCTAGAAGTACAAAGTAGGGGAGTAGAGGAGGGAAAAGTAAGAAAAGAAATCGTCGGTAAAAATATTATTATTTAAATAAGGCGAAAATTTAACTGTTTCAGAAACGTTCCGAAAAATTCTTAAAATAGCAAATATTATTCTAAGATGCCTAGTGAAATCGGATTCAAGAAATTCAATATAGTTTTTAAATAAAAATCTTGAAATCTTCCGGCGATACGGTCGACACCAGAATCGGTGAAATTTTGATAAATTTAGAAAAATCCCAAAAAAAATGTTTTTAGATAGAAAATGAAATTCTAAGAAGTACCGTGAAAGCCGTTTTTGAAATTCAATCACATTTGAAAACTAAAAATCCGGGAATCAATCAGCGATGCCGACCGACACCGGTTTTGGAGATTTTGCAGAAAATTTTCGAAAAATTTCAGAAAATCATGAAAAATCTAAAATATTAAAAAACAGTCTCTGAAACTGAAATCGGTCAAATCGGACTACCAGAAAGTCAAATCGGGCTACAGGCTCGTATCGGGTTCTCGGTCCGGGTCAGGGCTTACTCTAGGTCGGAGAATCCAGATCCGATACACAATAATATAAGTAATCATAACCCATGAACACATACAGGAAGAAAATTGAACAATATAATTGAAAAAAAAATTGGGACACGTATCTGGGTACGTATCCCAGGTACAGGGTGCTACAACTACTTTCATGAAGCCTCTCCACATGTTCTGAAGTGTGATGATGGCAAGCAGTGCTCCCAAGCATGAGTTTAGCTCAACAAGCGTAGTGATATAGATTGGTGAGTTTTGAAAATGGAGATATAAGCTAGGAGAAAAAGCATTACTTCTATGTCGAAAATAAGCTCTACAGCCTAAACTATGAGTTTTTGAGCTATGTAGCTTCTTTTGTTACATCACATATATGGTGCTTTTTCTTCCTACAATTTCTCCAGTTTCATCTTTACAAATTTTATTGCAAAGTTTTTCCACTGAGATCCTGCAATTGGAACACATTTCTTGCAGCAAATGTTACATGTAACAGATGAGCCAAATGAAAACAGCCACAAGACACTACATAATGATTTCATTGGCCAACTTGCAAGCAAAACCACCAACAAACCCTTCAAAATCTAGGATACATGTGACAAGAGTACATATGCATCCACAATCCCATGATATGGCATTTTTGTCACTGCTGGTTAGATTGCTTCAACACAAACAGAACAGGGCTGAAGCCTGACAAGCAATGTTCCATGAATTACAAACGAGTCGACGTGGACACAACATGACAGTGACACTAACACACGAACAAATTCGAGCGAGCACATAGAAAACAAGCGTGTGGCTGACATGCTTCACAATAGAAGAATCTGTGCTACACAGTTATCAAGTGCTCTCTAATCCAGATTGAAATGTACAGAGCTCCGTCTTCGTCAGAGTCTCCCCCAACACATTGGGTATCAGCAAACATCCATTTGTATCACCTTCACTCGGAAAACCAACAAACTCGGCAACTAGTTGAAGCAGCATTTAGGCAAGGCAAGGTGGATGGAGTTACCATATGTTTCCATTGTTACAGAAACTTTTTAGCATGAATATGGTTACAGCTTATTCAAGGTGGATATTGTTGTGAATGTCATAGTCTGTGTTTAATTGGCATGGCTTGCATATCCTATTATTCAGGTGAAACTACTGCTCCTTGCTTTCAGTGAATTCCAACCATGCTATGTTCAATTATACTGATGTGCCATCTAAAGTATATCCCCATCAAAATTGGTGGCATATGCAACATGACTCAAAGTAGAGAGCCCCCAAAAAAAAGATCAGACTCAGTTTTACAGCCAGCTATCGACCTAACATCAAAACTCTATAACTCAATACCAAATTCGCGAGTCACTATGAGCAAGAGAGGGCCATATGATAAAACCTTGACAGCGAATCGGCAGATAGGACAATCAAATTTTTTAGTCATACAGTTAAGCTCGTGAAAGGAACAAGCATCCTAATTCCCCCAGACCAACTGACCAAGAAAGAGTAGGTGACTTAGCTAAAATTTACTAATGTGAAAATAACAAGAGAAAGAAGCAAAACCTGTGAAAACCACTAAGGTCTCTCTCTCTTTCTCACACACAAAATGCTCCAAGGAGAAATGGAGCAAGTAACTTGGAAACTAAATTAAGATAATCGAAGTCCAAAATCAAAAGAAATACATTAGTAGACTAACTTTTACTGCAACACAACAGCAGAGAAATTTCCCAATTTAGAGTAGTAATTTTTAGTAATCGCATACAAAATGGTACTAGACAGCATGAAATTTGTTGAATGCCTAGATGTTAGAATTCAGAAGGAAATTACTCAATGGACGCATCAAACACAAAGTAAGAGGCTGTTTTAAACTTTAGATTTATCACATGCATTATTGTGAAAATTTTCAGAGTGCACAAGAAATATGAAAAATAGACTTTAGATAAGAATTGTGCAAATAATTTTCAGACAACATACAACTACTTGTGGCAGTGGCAGTGATAGAAATGCTGAAAGCTGTAACAAAAGAAGCAAATGGTTGTCCCCTAACACATTTTATTGTTTGAAATGAATGAAAGATGGTGCAGATTTCACAAAGTTAAGACACTTCAGTGTGAGCTCAGCCTCTTCAAAGATGGATATAGAGGATGGGTAGATAATGCACAACTACACATACGAGCAAAAGTGAGCAAGTACTAATATAACATTTATGGAAAAATATCTGTCAACCAGGAAGAGTAACATGAGGAATGGATATAGGGAATATAACTAGAGTTGCAGCAGTAGCTTCAGAACAGGATAAGATCAACCATCAATCACCATATTGACAAGGTGGTATGGTTATAAATTAGTGATACCCAGGTAAGGAGGTGGTATTGATTTTCCAGTCAACAAGTCTGCATGGCAATCAGGATGCCTGAACTGCTGTGAGTTGAGAAATATTTCCATAATAAGTTGGATCTATTTATTCATCAACATAACTGATTTTGATAACTAAGAAAAATTCACGAAGAAACATATTATACCTCAAACGATATTAGTAGACTTGTTCATATTTTAAATGTCAATTTGAGCTTCATGCAAGCGAATACCTTCCTGAAGAAAGATGCATAGTATGCTATGAAGGGGAAAGTGAAAAAGAAGAAGCATAATATGCAATTGTAGGGAAATGCCATTAGTGCCCCTAAAATTTTGATCATCTCAAATTTAACATTACAGCTATAGTTACTCTGGCACACTGGTTATTCTAGATGTGCTCAAAATTTGCAGCATTAGCAATTGAGTTAAGATTAATGAAAAGAGCCAAATCAGAAAGAGCTGAATTTTTTTTTTTTTTTTTTTTGAGCAATATATATTCGACTAAAACAACAACCTAATCTTAGATTCATCATCTTACATTTACATGAGCCATAAGCAGTACATGATGGCAAGAAAAGCCATAAAATGAAACATTGAATTTGGCGTGCAGATCAACTCGTATTACTGCCTAAAATCCATAAACAAATCAGAGATCAAGCAAGAGATCCTTAAGAGAATCACAAGAGTGCCAGTGTGTCGCAGAAGTGACTTCATTTTAACTGGACTTGCCACTACAAGTACATTCAACAAAAAAGTGAGGAACCAATTTGATGTTCACTAATTACGAATTTCCTGGTTCAATTCATAGGCTGCTAACAGAACCCCCATGAATATAACGTCCTGAAGTTCTAAGATTCTGGAGAACTTTTTTGAATCCACCGGCAACCACTGCACACTGCAACGGATACCTCTGAGAAAATTGGGCATTAACAATATGTTGCTTCAGGGCTATGTTAACATATTCTATCTAACAACACTACCATAAACTAGCATGAGAATATTATGATCCATTAGCACCAGAATCTTGGATTTAGCTTGTGAAATATCTACATGCTATATATACACCACACAAGAACAAGGATGAAGCAAATATTCCTTGGATTTAGCACAGAAACCATAGTACTAATTGGCTATTACATAATAGATACATTAAACAAGAGCAAAGAGGAAGCAATAGTCGAATTGAGCATGCAGTTCCAATTCATGCAACCACTACTACAAAACATTATAGATACATTAATTCGAAGACAAAATTGGATGCAGAGACACCAAAGGCATGGCATTCACTTGTGGATTACCTGGCTCAGGTGCGAGGCGATCACGTCCCTGATCCTCTCTCCCTCCTCGTCCCCCTTCCCTTCAAACTCCTTAAACCCCATCATCTCCATCCCACACCCCTCCACCTCCTCCGGCACCGGCTCACTACACTTCACCAGATAATTATGCAGCAAGCAGCTCGCGACCACCACATAAGGCAATGCGTCAACACACTCCTCCGACCACTCCATCGTCAGCAGCTTCCACCGTGCCCTCAGCCTTGCAAACGCCCTGTCAGCCAGCTCCGTCCCCCTCGCATGCACGGTATTGAACACCGCGGCCTTCGAGCTGGCGCTTGACAACAACCCGGGGTCGCCCAAATCCTTGTAAGGGGTGAGCAGCCACGGCAGCATCGGGCAGCAGGAGCCGGCAATGAAGTACCTCGGCACCGAGACTCCGCCTTTGAGCTCAATTGCACTGCGGCCGCCGCCGAGCACCGCGGCCTGCGCGGCGAACAGCTTCGTCTTGGGCAGGATCTCCTCTGGGCTCATCGACCCGTGCCAGCCCACGGAGACGTCGAGGAAGCGGCCCTCGGAGTCGACGAGGCACTGGGCGATGAGGGAGCCGAAGCGGGAGAAGGAGAGGACGCCGCAGCAGTTGGGGAGGGAGAGCCAGTTGAAGGCGTGGAGGATGCGGGGGGTGTCGGAGGAGAGCTCGAAGAGGTGGGAGAGGTGGTCGGCGACGGCGCGGAGGGTCTCGTAGAAAGCGCGGGCGGCGAGGGAGGGGGAGTTGAGGCCGAAGCGGCGGGCGACGAAGGGGAAGGGGGCGGCGTGAGCGAGGCGGAAGAGGGCGGCGGCGAGCTTGTGGTCGGCGGGGATGGGGGAGGAGGGGAAGGAGGTGGAGGAGGAGAGGGGGAGGAGGGAGGGGGAGAGGGTCTGGAGGAGGAGGTAGAAGGAGGGTTTGGACATGCGGAAGTTGTGAAGCCAGCGGGGTCGGAGGGGGAGGAGGAGGAGGCCAGGAAGCGGCGGAACCAGGGGAACGGGGTGGTGGTGAGGGGGCGAGAAGGGGGAGGAAGAAGGGGGAGATCATTTGGGAATCGTTGATGAGTTCTGAGTAGAGAAATGAGGGAGGAGAGGGAGAGGGCGGAGGAGCGGAGGAGGGAGGAGAGGGTGAGGGCAGAGGAGGGGGGGAGAAGGAGGTCGGAGTCGGAGAGGAAGCGGAGGGAGAGGGAGATGGCGGAGGTCAGGAGGGAGACGAGGTGGCCGCCGGAGGATGGCTTTGATTTCTTTTTCTCGTCTTCTTCTTCTTGATTTTGATTTTGAGTTTGATTTTGATTTTGGTTTTGGTTTTGGTTTCGGTTTTGAATGGAAGGGACCGTGGTGGTTCTTGGGCGGGAGGCAGCGGCGGCGGCGGAGGCGGAGGCGGAGGCGGAGGAGTAAGGGAGGCGTTTAGTTTTTGTTCTGGCCATTTTGGGGTGACTGGATCTGGGGAGGGATAAGGGAAGGGGTGAAAGGGAGATTGGCGATGGGAAAGATTGGGAAATAGGATGGTAAATTTCATATAATTATAATTACTAGTGTATTATTGCTGTCGGTGAAAAATTGACGATCGGTCAGAAATAGAAGAGAGAAAGAAAAAGATCTCTTTTGCGTGGATGAAGACAGGTGGACAGACGAAGTTTCTACATGAGTTGTAAGAGAAAACTTTTCTTCCGTCTGTTCTGATTAGTTTTTTTACTGTTTTTTTTTTTTCTAAATGTAATTTTTGTTTTCTAATATAAAGTAAATGCGCCAAAAATACATTAATTTTGGGTGCTTTCAACTAGTATATATCTTCAGCTTTATTTCTTTTAAGTTGGTATTATAGGCCCTGTTTGTTTTCATGGAAGTGAGAGGAAGAGGGACTCGGTTCATGTGTGTGAGCCACACACATACAATAATGGGGTCAATCTCGCGTTGCCACATGAATTATACCTCTTATAATCTCTTATAATATGTGTGTGAAGCCCACACATAACATATTATATGAAGGCTAATACACATGTCAACGCGAGATTGCCCCTATTATTATATGTGTAATGGCTCACACACATGAACTGAACCCGAGCGAGAGCCTATTCTTCCAGCTCTGGATTTGGTTCCTGCAGGAAAAGCTCTTCCTTCAGGCTAGCGGTGAGGTGCCAGCTGACCTTGCGGAAGAGAGCCCCAATTTCTTTAGCCAAATGGGCTGAAGAGAGCTACAGCACAAGGATCAAGGCATTTTATTAATTTTTTATTGTCTTCATTTGGCTAGCAAGAGAGAGAGAGAGAGAGATCAGTCAGTTGGTCTTCAAATCTGATCATCTCCTTCTTGCCCTCCATCTCCTTCATGCGCCTTCTCTTTTGTTGACGATCTGTTTGCGTCGTTCCGTGTTGGGATTGATCTTGTCCCGGTGACTCGGATTCGATCTCCGGCGTCCCGAGTTTGATCTCCTCTTTCTCGGGTTCGATTTCGTCTTTCTTGGGTTTGATCTCCTTTTTCTTGGGTTTGATCTGCTTTATCGCCTCTCGTGGGTTCGATCCCCTCCCTACATCTCGGAATCAATCTCCTTGCTCCCTCTTGGACCCGATCTCCTCGCTCTAACGTGGATTCGATCTGGTTGGCTGATGGTGGGTTCGATCTCCTTCCTGCTTATCAGATTCGATCTCTTGGCTCCCTCTTAGCCCCGAATTGCTCGTTCTGACGTGGATTCGATCTGGTCAGCCAATGGTGGGTTCAATCTCCTTCATGCATCTCAGATTCGATCTCATGGCTCCCTCGCTGCCCCTGATCTGCTCGCTCTATCATGGATTCGAACTGGTCGGCCGGTGGTGGGTTCGATCTTGTCCTTGCGTCTCAGATTTGATATTTGGGCTCTCTTGGTGTCATCTGCTCGCTCTCCAAATCATAATCTCTCCCCCAAGTTATTGCCCCTCCCCCTAGTTAATATCACTGATGATGGAGTCCCTCCCCCAAACTTGATGGCAATGATGAAGGTCGTTTGAGCCGCTGTCCATCCCCCGAAGCATTACTTGGCGGTGGTTTTCTCTATTGCAGTCTGTGTTGTTGTGACGGTCCCAGATTTCTTATATCTTCAATTAGCATAAACATTCTTTTAAACCGGCAGATTGTCATACTCATATCCAAATTCTTAAAATTTTGGCAGCAATTTCTTTGTAAATATTGATATATCTAAATATACATTTCTAATCACAATAATTTCGGCCAACACCAGCTTACATATTCTCAATCCAAATATATAAACCAAACTCAATAATCACCCACGCAATCATAATAATGTTTCGGCTCATAACGCCTAATTATATGAAAACACAATAATTAAATACTCGAGAGCACCCCTCTCGATATTCACAGAATAATGCCAACTATCTGTAACTCTAACTCATCATAATCATAACTAAACTCATATCTCCATACAATACATGGATTCAAACTATTCATCTCACAATACTAATACTTATTACAAGTACACATCAAATAGGATAATGAACATATACAACAAGAACTAAATTACATCCTTAATACATTCATTATTAGCAAAATTTCCTACAAAATGCATAAACCCAAAGTTGGTCCTCCGTCATGTCGCGACCTGAAAACATAGAACTGGGAGGGGTGAGCTTAATAGCTCAGTGAGTAGAGATAGAAGAAATAAGAGAATGGTGAATATAATCAATAATAAGCATGATTTTTTCGAGTAATAGGGCAGATCTAGATGAATAAGAGAAACAGAAAATCAATAACATATGATGAAACAATTGGGCTCCATAATCTTTAGGGATGGTCCGACTCTTTTGGTCAATGATTTCTTATAAATGCTAACACACACAACGTGTAACCTAGAGTGAAGCTGAATTTCCATGAAGGGCTCTAAAACTTCTCTTCATGATTCCTCTAAACTAAGAGTTGAGGTGCTTCAATAGCTTTCTTGATTCAATACTGTAAGTACACCTAGAGGGGGGTGAATAGGTGTATGGCTAATCTAATGACAAATAATGTGGAATTAAAACTTAATTGTAGCACACTTAGTGTAACCAAAAAGTGTTAGCGAATTTCCGGTGAAGGGCTCTGGACTATCTTCTCTAAATTCCTCTAAATAAGAATTGAGGTGCTATGTAAAGCTCTCTTAGTTGAACATAAGTGAGGCACACAATCAAACCCAAGCATGTATATGATATGAACAATATGATGCAATGCACAATATAAGAGAGAGAGAGAGAGAGTTAGAGATAGTGGATCAAACGAAAACACAAAGATATATTTCGAGGTTCGAGCACCCAGCTCTACGTCCCCGCCTTCACACAGAATGATTTCCACTAAATCGTCCACACAGGACTTCCCACACAGGGAACCTCCACTGAGGATTTGGGTAATACAACTTTGGAGTACACAACTCCTCTCTCAAACACCAACAACCTCTACACACGAAGCTAGGCACAAAGCCAACACAAGATCAACCTCTCACTAGAGGGATACCAACAAACTCAATCACCTCTACACTTAGAGGGATACCAACAACCCAATAACACAACCTCCTCTACACTTAGAGGGAAAAGGCACAAAGCCAAAGCAAAGGAAAGGGTTTGCAACACTTGGTGGTTTCAACAAATCACAAACCAATTTTCTCACTAAAAACAAGATCCTAGTAGATAGGATAGATATGATAGCTCAAGTATGAGAAAAAACAAAGAGTTTAGAAATTAAAATCATAAAGAAAAACTCTTAGAAAACCTTCTAGAATAGCTATAGAAATGAAGATCAAAACAACTCCCAAAGACTTCTCCTTTTCTTGATTTTTTTCAACTCTTTAAAAACAAATAAAGATCAAATCTTTTGGAACAAAACTCTTTAAAAAACATGCTGAAAGATAGAAAATTTTATTCTTAAAATTCTTGTTTGAAACCAGCTCAAATGAGGGGTATTTATAACCCCAAACAAATTCTGCACGTTGGCAGCAGGAAAGGGCAATTTTGCCCTTCCGGTCGATCGGGCGGTCGACCGGCCAATGGTCATTTTTATGACCGTTGAGCCACCGGTCGACCGCCCGGTCGACTGGAACTGGATACAGAGAGCAGCAGCTCTATGCCGGTCAACCGGACGGTCGACCGGGGCCATTTTCAGAGAGCAGAGCTCTCTAGACGGTCGACCGGCCCACCAGCCCAAGCTACGTGCACGTCTGTGCACGTTGGTTGATCGGACCGGTCGACCGACCTCTGCCTCGGTGGACCGTCCGGTCGACCGGCAGACAGCCAGGTCCAATTTTTTTAGGGATAAAAAACTTGTCATTTTAACTTCAAATAAATCCCATAAATTCACATAAATTTCACAAAAATAAGTTCTTATCATATCTTTGAAATACAAATATGTATGATAAAAATTCGACACATATTACAAATAATTTGAACCATTTTTGTGTTCTTGAAATTTTGTCTTAAACCAAAATCCGTATTTTCTAAAACTTAGATTTTTGAAATGGAAAACCGTTTTCTCCAAAACTTATGTAAATACAAAAACATGATATTGAAATAATTTTGAAGCATATTGTATATGGATAGAATCCAATATACATATAGAGATATATATCTATGTTTTTGACATTTAATACAAAAATAAGTTTTGTTTAAATACAAAACTCCAAACACATGAATAGGCTTTTCAAAATAAGTTTTTCTAAGTATATGAAGCATAGATGTATATAGATCAAATCTAATATACATTAAAACTTGTAAACTTGTTTTGATTCTGTCTATTCATGAAAACTATATATTTGAACTAGAAATCCAAAACCGGTTAAACCGAAAACCAATATGATACTTTAAACAAGTGTGTGTATGTGAACTTGAGCATATCAACACTATCTACCTTTAACATAAGATCTAAACTATAAACTAAACAAACCGAGGTCTTCTTGTAAAACTCCTTCTCCAAGTCGACTCGATCCAAACGCAATCCAACGAGCTTGACCCCAACCGAGTGCTAGATGCGATCTTAATGCGCGAGCTCTTGAATCACCATGTTTAAGCTCCAAAACTCCTTTGTTGAAGCCAAACACTGTAACGGTCCCAAAATTTATAAACAAGGAGTTAGTCCAATGACCCTCTTTAATTTCAGATCTCCCTTATTCCCAAAAATTTTGGCAGCACCTCCCCTAAAATTTCATTTCCCTATATGATACATATCTTTAATTTCGGCTCCACGGCCTACTTATTCCAAATAAGAATTTCGGCCAACATGGCCTACTTATCTTAGCACAATCATCTCAAATCAAGCTTTATATATACATTACATGCTTGCATCACCTTCCCAAATTTGCATCTCAACAACATATAACAACAAGGATTTAGTCCCCAACACAACATTACCATGCATGGTCACCATTCATAGTTCCTGAACATTACATATGATCGGAGTCCATAGTTCTAAAATATTACATAACATATGAGTCCCTAGTTCCAAAATACCACAAGGACAATTTACATACACTGGGTGCACCATAAGCATATCCATCCACAAGATACTTAAGTAGAATCTATATATATATATATATATATATACATACACACACATATAGAAAGGGTTAACCAAAAAAACAATACAATAATATGTCGTTCGTTCCATTATTTAATCCTCCCAGCTAGAGTGGCCCCTTACCTTTATCCAAACATGAAATAGATGGAAAGAAAATAAAATGAGCTTGACAGCTCAATGAGTAAACCATGCTAAAAGGCACTGATGCAGAAACTTCATAAGCTAACACATTCTTAGAGAGGTGATTTGCAACTAAGCCAATTAGACGATGTAACCCCCCCTTAACTTACTTTACCTTAGACCCCATAAAATTGTGGTTTAGATGTCTCTACCACCATGAGTTACCTTCCTATATGCCATTACACAAGATAAATTACTTACATGTATATGCGAGCAAGTAGTTGTGGACGTATACTTCTACATCAACCGGTTTACCATTTTATTTGGTGGTGACATTCTAGGTTTAATATGAAATACCAACACGAAATAAAGCTTGACCGTTTGCTTATACATAATTTCAAATTTAGATGCAATTCACCGTCTTCCCCCTCCTACCGGCTCCCGCCCGGCCCCTTCCTCCCATTAGTATTCTCATAATATATGTATGTATATATATATATATATATATATATATATATATATATATATATATATATATATATATATATATCAAGTCCCCGTCTTCCCCCTACCGGCTCCCGCCCGGTCCCTTCCTCCCGTTAGTATATTCACAATATATATATAATCAAGTCCCCGTCTTCCCCTCTCCTACCGCTCCCGCCCGGTCCCTTCCTCTACGAAGCATACATACATACATATGTAGTTATAAGTCATTGTGCTCTTCGCAAAAATTTAAGGGCTACACTTACACGCCATACACGCACAATTGATGCATATCAAGAGGAAAGAATACATACTTAATAGCTTCACTATATCATGGTAAAATCATGTCATGCAACATTTAACCCTATATGATTGAATGTGTTATTCCATTTTACTTGATGGTGCCTAATACAATGCCAAAGTGTAAGGAGGAGTTTTCCCCTCCCGTTGAAGTAAGCATAGCCATAAGACTTCGATGTCAATGTCTTATTACCCACGGAGTTATTGATATGAAACATACACCCTACACATGCATCCCATCAATTTCCTATTTAAAAGAGGTAACGATTATGTAGCGCGCAATTAGATCTCGTCTATCAAACAATTAATGAAAAACAGCGAATTTACATAAAATTGGTTCATCCAAACATGATTGGCAATTCCCTAATCATCTTAAATTGACGCATAATTACTCTAAGGGTTTAGGTTTACTCACCTTGTATAGATAGACCTCTACACAAATTTTTCTTTGATTTTCTTCCCTCACAACAACCATTTTTTGCCTTGAGTTAAAATCTAAAAATGGGAGTTTTGGAGCCTAAAAATCCCGATTGAGTGGCAGCAACCTCCCCAAGATCACCCCGAAACCCCCCACCTTGCTCCGGCTCCCCCTTCCCCGCGCGCGCGCCTCCCCCTCTCCAGGCCGAGCACGCAGCCGGCCAGTAGCACGCGCGCGCGTGCTGCTGCTGCTGCGCGCGCGCGCGCCTCCCTCCCCTGGCTCCGATCTGGGGTGAAAAGAGGGAAAGTAAGGGAGTGAGAGATGGTTTAGGAAGAGGTTTTCATCAAGAAAAATTTTGAGAGGAGGGTTAGGTTTTTAGGGTTTTAAGTTCTCTTTTGGGGGAGAAAAGTTCAGATCTGAATGAAGAAGAAGGTGGGGGCAAAATGGGTAGACCACCATCCTCTTGGTGCAATTTACAAGGTGGGGGGCTCTCCCTAGTTGCCACATGGTCTAACACTCATCAAGGAGATCCCAACCCTTGATCTCCCATAGCATGCATACCTACCCCCCATCATTAACTTAGAGTAAATGATATGATCTAGGTTAAGAGAAGTTAATTTAGACTTCATAACACCCATACCCATACTCTTATTAATACCAATATTTGGTATACATACACACACATTTATACGCTCATGCCCTTTACTCTCAATTACCTTGTTTTAAATTAAAGGGAAATGAGTCACCTAAAGAGATTTAAATTGTTATTATTATAAGATTGAGGGTAACAACCTTAGATGAATCATTCCACAGATAATCTCGATAATTAGGGTGAGGAAAGATTTTAATTAAAATTGGTCGTTACATTTCTACCCCCCTAAAAGGGAGCTTCGACCCCGAAGCTTGACATACCTCGGAAAAGCTGGGGTAGGTCTTCCTCATTTCTTCTTCCGGTTCCCAGGTAGTTTCTTCGATCTCTTTACTCCTCCATAATACCTTTACTAAAGAAATTGCTTTGTTTCGTAATTGTTTCTCTTTACGGTCTAGAACTCGTACCGGCTCTACCGTATATGACAAGTCTTCTTGGAGCTGCAGTGGTGAGTAGCTGAGGACATGACCAGGATCTGGTATGTATTTCCTTAAATGCGACACATAAAATACGTTATGTATTTTCTCAATCTCTGGTAGCAAGGCCAACCGGTAGGCCAATGGTCCAATTCTTTCCAATATTTCAAAAGGTCCGATAAAACGGGGGTTCAACTTATTCCGTCTGCCAATGTGTATCGCTCCTTTCATTGGAGATATTCTCAAGAAAACTTTGTCGCTTTCTGCAAACTCCAAGGGTCTCCGGCGCCAATCTGCATATGTCTTTTGTCTGCTTTGGGCCGCCTTCATTCTTTTCCTTATTATCCGAATTTTCTCTGTTGTTTCTTGAACTATATCAGTTCCGAACAATCTTCGGTCTCCCATCTCTTCCCAACAAATCGGAGATCTACATTTCCTACCATACAAGGCTTCAAATGGCGGCATCCCTACAGTTGATTGATCCCTATTGTTATATGCAAACTCTACTAATGGCAGGTATTTTTCCCAATTGCCTCCGAAATCCAATACGCATGCCCTCAACATATCTTCTAATATCTGTATAGTCCTTTCTGACTGCCCGTCAGTTTGCGGATGTGCCGCTGTACTTGGATGTAGTTTAGAGCCCAAGACCTGGGATAGACTGACCCATAACCTTGACTGAAATCGAGGATCTCTATCTGATACAATTGTCTCGGGAACTCCATGGATCCGGATTCTCTCCCGGAGGTATATTTGGGCTAACATATCTATCGAGTAGTTTACTCGAATGGGTAGGAAATGAGCGAACTTTGTGAGTCGGTCGACTATCACCCATATGGCATTATGTCCCTGAGGGGATCTAGGGAGTCCTGACACAAAATCCATAGTAATGTGGCTCTACTTCCATTCGGGACTCGCAAGGGCATGAGAAGTCCCGGAGGTTTCTTGTGTTCAGCTTTAACTTGTTGGCATATCAAACATCTCTACACAAATTTAGCTATGTCTTTTTTCATTCCTTCTCACCAAAAATTTGTTCTCAGATCCCGATACATTTTTGTTGTTCCTGGGTGTGCTGTATAAGGGGTGCAATGAGCTTCAGTCATAATTCGCTCCTTGAGCCCAATGTCTGGAGGTATATATATCCGGCTCCCCTTTCTCAGTAAATTTCTTATAATAGTAAAATCTCGAGTTTCGCCTCTTTGCACCCTTTTAAAATTTTTAGCTGTCTGATCATCCTTCTGTTGTGCTTCCTTGATTTCTTCGTAGAGGTCAAAGCCAATGCTGACTTGATTTACCTGACCCATCCCTCACCTGGGTCCTCTTACTTGGATTTCAAGTTGCATCCTCCCCATCTCTTGTAACAAGCCTGATTGTTGGGTTAACAATACAGCTAAGGATCACCCAGACTTCCTACTAAGAGCATCGGCCACCACATTGGCCTTCCAGGGTGATAATGAATGTCCAAATCATAATCCTTCATTAACTCCAACCATCTTCTCTGGCACATATTCAATTCCTTTTGGGTAAAGATATATTTTAGCCTCTTATGATCTGTATATATATCACATGATACCCCATAAAGGTAGTGCTATCATATTTTTAAGGCAAAAATGACTGCAGCTAGCTCGAGATCATGGGTTGGGTAATTCCTCTCATGGTTCCTTAGTTGTCTAGAAGCATATGCAATTACTCTTCCATGTTGCATCAATACACATCCCAGTCCCGACTTCGACGCATCGCTGTATACAACATAACCTTCAGTCCCAATGGGCATGGCTAAGATTGGAGTCGATGTTAGTTTATCCTTTAATTCTTGAAAACTTTTCTCCTGACTATCTCCCCAATAGAATTTGAGGCCTTTCTTGGTTAACTGTGATAAGGATGCAGCTATTCTGGAGAATCCTTATACAAATCTCTGATAATACCCAGCCAATCCTAGGAAGCTTCGCACTTCCGTGACATTGGTAGGTCGAGACCACTCCTTAATCGCCTCGATCTTCACAGGATCTACTGATATTCCTTCCTTATCTATGATGTGACCCAGGAATCCAACTTTTTTCAGCCAGAACTCACACTTCTTAAGTTTTGCATAGAGTTGTTTCTCTCTCAATAGTTGTAATATTATCCTTAAGTGTCTTTCATGTTCTTCTGTGCTTCTTGAGTAAATTAGTATGTCATCAATAAACACCACCACGAATTGATCTAGGTATGGCTGAAAGATCCTATTCATCAAGTCCATAAATACTGCTGGGGCATTGGTCAAGCCAAATGGCATCACTAAAAACTCATAGTGCCATATCTGGTCTGAAAAGCCGTCTTGGAGACATCTTCCGGTTTATTCTTTAATTGATGATATCCAGATCTTAGATCTATCTTGGAGAATATGCTGGCACCCTGAAGTTGGTCAAAAAGGTCATCAATCCTCGGCAGTAGATATCGATTTTTGATGGTGACTTTATTCAGTTCACGAATCTATGCACAGTCTCATGCTCCCATCCTTCTTCTTTACAAATAGAACGGGAGCACCCCAAGGTGATACACTCGGCCGAATAAATCCAAAACTTAGTAACTCTTGCAGTTGGTCCTTCAATTCCTTCATCTCTACGGGCGACATTCTATAAGGTGCCTTTGATATGGGACTTGTTCCTGGTAGAAGATTAATGAAAAATTCTACTTCCCTATCTGGGGGTAAGCCAAGTAGATCCTCCGGGAATACATCAGGGTATTCTCTTATAACCTCTATGTTTTCAATTTTTATCGTCTTGCCTTCCTCATCAATAATGGTTGCTAGAAATCCTTGACACCCTCATCTCAATAACTTAGTAGCCTTTATAGCTGAAATGACTGGAGTGCAAATTTTATTTTTCCCCCTTTATATACTTTTTCTGAAGCTCCCTCCAACTTAAAAATTATTCTCTTCTGATGACAGTCTACATGAGCACGATATGTTGACAACCAATCCATCCCTAGAATGAGGCCATATTCCATCTCTCCTATTTTAATCAGATCTGCTTGTGTTTTCATTTCTCTTATAAAAATTTCACATCCTTTATAATACACATTAGTGGTCAATTTTGTGCCTACAGGGGTTGACACTACTAGTTGATAATTCATAGGTTCAGGTTACTTGTTAATTGTTGTTGCAAATGATGAAGAAATAAAGGAGTGGGTAGCACCGAGATCAAATAATACTCGAGCAATATTTCTAGATATACAGACAGTACCTTCAACCACTGCGTTAGATGCTCGAGCCTCCTGCGGAGTTATTGCATTCATTCTTCCTTAAACTCTGGGTTGTTGCACTGATGCTTGAGTCATGACTGTGCGAGTTTTGTTGACAGGTTGCCGAAAGGCGATTGTTTGTCCTCCTGCTATTGGGGCGATGCCCATGGTCGGTCTACCTGTTCCCCTACTAGCCCCTGAATGTCCGTGTAAAGTTGGACAATCTCTCCTTATGTGACCCAGTTTGCCGCAAGCAAAGCATTGTTTACCGATGGAGCAACTGCCAGTGTGATTTCGGTTACACCTTGGACACCACATGTTCCCCGCAAGGCTGGAGCGTGGGGAGGGTATTTATGACGCCGCATGAGGAAACCCCCTACTCCTGGGTCACGAGTTCACCCTGGTTCCTTGGACGGGCATTAGGGTAGACCCGACATCTCTGTCGGGCCTGGTGGGGTAAGCTCCAAAACTCGATATATTAGTATACCTGGGGCGCTTTACGGGAGGCAGCTCTCTGATCCTTATGTCCTGAATTTCTTGCATATCTCTTACAACTTCTAGTGCCTTCTCTACAGCTTGGCTATAAATTTGTAGTTGGAATGGGATTAATTTGCTCCTGACTTCAGGCTTCAAGCCCCTCACAAATCTTTTTATTCTATTCTCCTCTTCTGACACCAGCTTCTCAGTATATCTTGATAATTGGGTAAACTTAGCTTCATACTGACTCACTGTCAGATGATCCTGTTTTAGATCTTGGAATTCCATTGCAAGCTTGTCTTTTATCACTCCTGGTATATACTTTTCATTAAACTTTTTAACTAGAAAGTTCCAAGAAATTTCTTTTCTCAAAGTTTTAGCTCCACCTTTAATCATTTCCCACCAACGTTCTGCCTCCCCTTGGAATATAAAGGAGGTAAAAGATACTCGTTGACTCTCAGTGCATTTCATGACGTCTAGTATCTTCTCAATCTGGTGAAGCCACTCCTTAGCTTGTATTGGATCAGCCCCTCCTTTAAAAGCTGGTGGATTTAACTTCTGAAATTGCTCTAGGGCTCTACGGGGGTTATTTACAGTTGCCAGCTGCACCAGCCAATCTGGCATTCTGTCCAGAACTCTCTGGTTGACATTTGATTGTTCACCGACAAACTCATGATTTGTCGGGGGATGGACGCTCCCAATTGCGTTGTGCAATGGGACATCGCCTTCAGAGTTAGCATCAGGTGGAGGAAAGTTTAAGTCCATCTATACCTAAAAGAATAGTCAAATCTTATTAACGGCAATAAAAATGACAACAAACAGAAGCAGTTTCATAAACAAAATACTAGTTTCATTTATCTTCAAAATGTTTCCTTAACAAGATTTACATTGGCATGCTTACATTCCTACAAAATATACGAGTGCATTTATAATAAGGTACGTCGTTCACACACATTTCTTATATAGCACATACAATAACTTTCCCACCCCAAAAGCCCTATTTATGTGAGCCAACACTTCTCCTTTCAAAATGCCACACATCAAGGTCCCTCTCAGGGAGTTATATTAGAACCAGTGAAACTTTCATCCTTGTTGTCTCCTACAGAATCACCTCCCTTTAGGTCCTCTTCCTCAGGGTCTTCTTCTTCTTCAGGATTCACTTCCTCAGGGTCTTCTTCTTCTTCAGGATCTACTTCCTCAGGGTCTTCTTCTTCAGGAACTACCTCCTCTAATATAGCATCATTCTCACATCTCCAATACTCGTGGTCATCGTAGAGATCCATATCTTCGGCCCAGTTAGAGTCCCACCAAATACCTCCAAAAAAAATTCTTCCTTCGGGATTTAACTCATCGCTGGGTAAGACTCCCAGGTCCACAGCTACTGGTATATTTCTTATAGCACTCTCAGCCTCACTAACTGCATCCTAGTCATCATGTCTCACTCGAACCACCGTAACCTTGCTGTCTGGGGGGCCATAAAAGATGATTGCTGGATCAGTCTCATCTGATTCGTAAACCCAATCCATGTGATCCTCTCTCCAACTCAAACTTTCTGACTCCGAACTATCGGATGATGATCCTGACATATCAGAATCTCCCATCTATAGAAAAAATATATACATTAGATGGTTCATCTTCCAATTCCTCAAAACAATAAGCTGCATGTATATAACAAGATATGTTAGAGAATCATCAATTCTTTAATCATATCCATCTTTCATAGATTCTCCATTGAACTCGGGTGTCCCTCCAATTGGTTTAACCCTGACTTGTGTGATATTTTGATTGCTCTCCCCTTTCCAGTGTCCCATACCACTGGAATTCCATACAAAAGGGCCCGCACCCTTCGCAGGATCCATTTGAACTAAGGTATGCGGGTACCCAAATTCAAATGTAAGAGAACAATTAAATATCATACATTTCAGGGTCAATTACACCTAAGATTCCACTGTCTCTCCAATACCACTCGCCTAACTTACCCAAGCATACATGCAAGTTACACACTATTACATAATCAACCCTGCACGCTACATCTATCTAGGCTAACCTTGTCTAAGCCTGGCTCTGATACCAACTGTAACGGTCCCAAAATTTATAGACAATGAGTTAGTCCAATGACCCTCTTTAATTTCAGATCTCCATTATTCCCAAAAATTTTGGCAGCACCTCCTCTAAAATTTCATTTCCCTATATGATACATATCTTCAATTTCGGCTCTACGGCCTACTTATTCCAAATAAGGATTTCGGCCAACATGGCCTACTTATCTTAGCACAATACATCTCAAATCAAGCTTTATATATACATTACATGCTTGCATCACCTTCCCAAATTTGCATCTCAACAACATATAACAACAAGGATTTAGTCCCCAACACAACATTATCATGCATGGTCACCATTCATAGTTCCTGAACATTACATATGATCAGAGTCTATAGTTCCAAAATATTACATAACATATGAGTCCCTAGTTCTAAAATACCACAAGGACAATTTACATACACTGGGTGCACCATAAGCATATCCATCCACAAGATACTTAAGTAGAATCTATATATATATATATATATATACACACACACACACACACACACACACACACACACAGAAAGGGTTAACCAAAAAAACAATACAATAATATGTCGTTCGTTCCATCATTTAATCCTCCCAGCTAGAGTGGCCCCTTACCTTTATCCAAACTTGAAATAGATGGAAAGAAAATAAAATGAGCTCGATAACTCAATGAGTAAACCATGCTAAAAGGCACTGATGCAGAAACTTCATAAGCTAACACATTCTTAGAGAGGTGATTTGCAACTAAGCCAATTAGACGATGTAACCTCCCCCTTAACTTACTTTACCTTAGACCCTATAAAATTGTGGTTTAGATGTCTCTACCACCATGAGTTGCCTTCCTATATGCCATTACACAAGATGAATTACTTACATGTATATGCGTGCAAGTAGTTGTGGACGTATACTTCTACATCAACCGGTTTACCATTTTATTTGGTGGTGACATTCTAGGTTTAATATGAAATACCAACACGAAATAAAGCTTGACCGTTTGCTTATACATAATTTCGAATTTAGATGCAATTCACCGTCTTCCCCCTCCTACCGGCTCCCGCCCGGCCCCTTCCTCCCATTAGTATTCTCATAATATATGTATATATATATATATATATATATATATATATATATATATATATATATATATATATATATATATATATATATATCAAGTCCCCGTCTTCCCCCCTACCGGCTCCCGCCCGGTCCCTTCCTCCCGTTAGTATATTCACAAATATATATATAATCAAGTCCCCGTCTTCCCCTCTCCTACCGGCTCCCGCCCGGTCCCTTCCTCTACGAAGCATACATACATACATATGTAGTTATAAGTCATTGTGCTCTTCGCAAAAATTTAAGGGCTACACTTACACGCCATACACGCACAATTGATGCATATCAAGAAGAAAGAATACATACTTAATAGCTTCACTATATCATGGTAAAATCATGTCATGCAACATTTAACCCTATATGATTGAATGTGTTATTCCATTTTACTTGATGGTGCCTAATACAATGCCAAAGTGTAAGGAGGGGTTTTCCCCTCCCGTTGAAGTAAGCATAGCCATAAGACTTCGATGTCAATGTCTTATTACCCACGGAGTTATTGATATGAAACATACACCCTACACATGCATCCCATCAATTTCCTATTTAAAGGAGGTAACGATTATGTAACGCGCAATTAGATCTCGTCTATCATAACAATTAATGAAAAATAGCGAATTTACGTAAAATTTGTTCATCCAAACATGATTGGCAATTCCCTAATCATCTTAAATTGACGCATAATTACTCTAAGGGTTTAGGTTTACTCACCTTGTGTAGATAGACCTCTACACAAAATTTTTTTTGATTTTCTTCCCTCACAACAACCCCTTTTTGCCTTGAGTTGAAATCTGAAAATGGGAGTTTTGGAGCCTCAAAAATCTCGATTGAGTGGTAGCAACCTCCCCAAGATCACCTCGAAACCACCCCCCCTACCTTGCTCCGGCTCCCCCCTTCCTCGCGCGCGCGCCTCCCCCTCTCCAGGCCGCGCGCGCGCGCGTGCTGCTGCTGCTGCGTGCCGCGCGCCTCCCTCCCCTGGCTCCGGTCTGGGGTGAAAAGAGGGGAAGTAAAGAGAGTGAGAGATGGTTTAGGGAGAGGTTTTCATCAAGAAAATTTTGAGAGGAGGTTTAGGTTTTTAGGGTTTCAAGTTCTCTTTTGGGGGAGAAAATTTCAGATCTGAATGAAGAAGAAGGTGGGGGCAAAATGGGTAGACCACCATCCTCTTGGTGCAATTTACAAGGTGGGGGCCTCTCCCTAGTTACCACATGGCCTAACACTCATCAAGGAGATCCCAACCCTTGATCTCCAATAGCATGCATACCTTCCCCCCATCATTAACTTAGAGTAAATGATATGATCTAGGTGAAGAGAAGTTAATTTAGACTTCATAAACACCTATACCCATACTCTTATTAATACCAATATTTGGTACACATACACACACATTTATACACTCATGCCCTTTACTCTCAATTACCTTGTTTTAAATTAAAGGGAAATGAGTCACCTAAAGAGATTTAAATTGTTATTATTATAAGATTGAGGGTAACAACCTCAAATGAATCATTCCACAGATAATCTCGATAATTAGGGTGAGGAAAGATTTTAATTAAAATTGGTCGTTACAAACACCTAGTAATATCTTGATCAAATATCTGAAACTAAATATCACAAGATTATTAGTAAACTATAACTACATGAGTTAATGATCATCAAAACTAGAGTGAAGAGCCTCTGGACCAACAAATACAAGTGTGAGCACACAAATAATATCAAGCATATGTAAACAGAACAATGATAGCAATGCAAGATATAAAGAGAGAGTTGAGAGAGTAGAAGATAGCCAAACGCAAACACAAGGATATGTTTCGATGTTCAAGCCACCGCTCTACGTCCCCGCCTTCACACAGAAGGATTTTCACTATGTCCACCAAGTACCTTCCATAAAGAGACCTCCACTGAGGAATTACAACTTACAAACTGGGAGTGTACAACTCCAACTCTTACACCTCTACACAAGAGGGAAGGTACAAAGCCAGACACAAAGTAAAAAGAAAATTACAACTTGGTGATCCAATAATCACAAACAATACATGGTGATCTCAAAAGACCACAAACAAAATCTCTCACAATACAATAATCCTAGAGGATAGATTTGCACTGAAGAGCTCAAGTATGTGAGTGAACAAAGATTTTGAAAAAGAAACACAAAGAGAAACACTTCGAAAAACTCTTGAAATGATATAAGAAATGTAGAACAAGAAATCAGATTCCCAAAACTTGTTTTTCTTTGATTTTTTAAAACTTTGAAACTAAATAAAGATATAGATTTTTAGCACCAAAAACTTGTTTAAAAACTCTTCAAAAAGTAGGCAAAATAGCTCTTGAAAACTTGTTAAAAATCTTAATCAAAACTGGTTCCAAAAATCTCTTTTATAGACAACTCAAAAAACTAGTTGTTAGACTCAGATTGAACTGCCGGTCGACCGATTGATCGACCGCCAACGGTTGAAAATCAGACTGTTGGGGTTACAAGTCGACCGCCCCAAAAACAGAGAGTAAGACTCTCTTGGTGGTTGACTGACGCCAAGCCTAAAAGTGGGCTTGAGCCAGTCGGTCGACCGCTAGTTGGGCTCGTGCATATGTGCACGTAGGTCGACCGGTCGGTCGACCGTAAGTAGCCCAAAAACCCAATTTCAGGGTTTAAAACTCAACTTCATAAACTCATAATTTTCAATAAATCCTCATAAATTTCACAAAAATAAGTTCATATAAATACTTTGAAGTACAAATATGTGTGATAAAAAATCAACACATATTACAAATAATTGAGCTATTTTTGCGATAAAGAAATATAGACAAAAACCAAAGACTGTATTTTCCAATGAAATGAAAATCCGATTTCTCTAAAACTTGAATAGATACAAAAATAAGTTATTGAAACACGTTAAAAGTATGATGTGCATGGACAGAATACAATACACATAATAAATGATATGTACTTATTTTTGATAATAAATACCAAAATAAGTTTTGATAAAAACAAAACTTAAACACATGAACTATATCCATTAAAATAAGTTATCTAAGCATATGAAAGATAAATGCATATTGATGAAATCCAATACACATATAAACCAAAGTAAACTTGTTTTGATGAAATACATTCATGATACCGAAAGATGTATACATTATATATTAAAACACAAACGTATGCATGTTAAACCGAAACACAAAATTCATAGAAATAATTTTTTATAAATCATTGAAGCTCTAATATGTGTGGATAGAATTCAACACATATATAAACCATAAAACTTATTCTATTGAGATGTAAACATAAATTCTTGAAACTAAAACGGTTAAACTGAAAATCAAAAACTATAAATCATGAAAGTGATAAATAAACTTTTGGGTGTGTGACTTGAGCAATTCAATACTCATCTATCCTTAAACAAGATCTAAACTAATAAACAAAGCTAGGCCAAAGTCTTTTTATCGATCTTCTTTTTCAAGTCGACTCGATCCAAAATACGATCCAAACGAGCTTGACTCCATCTCGAGTACTTGATGCGATCTTTAAATGCGAGCTCTTGAATCAACATGTGATAACTTCGAATCTTGAGTTTGAGTCTTTTGTTAAAGTTAAAACACTAAGTAAGATCTTGATCAATATCTGAAACTTAATAAATACAAGATCATTAGTAACATAACATCATAAGTTACCTCAAAACTAGGGTGAAAGGCCTTCGGGCCAACAATAACAAATCCACATATTCTATGTACGTATCATAAAATCACATAGGTTCAGTGTGCCTACATGATTCTACATGTCCTTTACATGAATCAAAATAATCACAAGTGCTCAAGGCGCACACACAAAATTTTTCATATTAAGGAACCATAACTCATTTTACAATAACCTATTAAGTTCTCATCTAATGTTATCGATCGACATCGATCTAAACAACACAAAAGGCTCAAGTAAATCACCGGGATCTAGGGAACAATTCAAGCACAACTCTAGCATAATAAAAATCTCATATTTTTTATTCACTAAAATCTAGATTTTATAAAACTTATATTTTTATACATGCGAATCAATCCAAACTTATATGATTTCAAGTTACTAATCACTCAATGGACATATAATAAACTAAATTAAATCTAAGCATATTATTAAGTTAAAAATTATATTTTTGATTATCTCTTTTCTACATCTCATAAAAAATCATATTTATATTTATATGATCTTCTTCAAACTAAAATGGGGGCAAGGTCCCTAAAAAGAGATGCACATGTTATTTATTTACATGATTCTAAACATGTTCATAAATTAAAATTTATATTCTTAATTGACATATTTCTAGATCTGATAAAAATCATATTTTTACTCATGCAAATTATTTCAAATTTTTGTTAATACTGCATATCAATCAAAGCATGAACATATAATAAACTCCCATGAATCTAACCACTCTAACATACAAAAAACACGTTTTTAATTTCATGGGGTCACCCTAAGCATCAAGAATATGGGGAAACCAACCAAGAGGGGTGAACGTGCCTTTACAAGCTAAGAGGGAGATGATCTAGTGGATGGATCCTTGACGAAAGGCTTCTCTTTGCTAATCTTGCACCCAACAAAAAATCTCCAAGCTTATTTTCCCTCTAAATCTCAATATAAATGAAAGTTTAACTCCAAAGTTGTATTTATATGAATGGCTTATTGGGTCTCTCAAGTTCTCTTATTGGGTCAAGACCCAAGGCCTAAACATAAAATCAAACCCGCCAAGCATAAATATCTAAGTTAGAAGAAGAAAAGTCCAACTTGACTTCTAATCAAAAAACCAAATTCTGAAAAATGTCAACAGCTAATGTCCTCAGTTGTTGACAGCAGGACACGATTGTCGACAGACTGAGCCACTCCAAGGTCTATGTTGAGGCACATGTCAATCACCTGTCGATAGTCTCTTCGACAACAGTGTGTCAGCTGTCGACAGCTACATATATCTTTCGACAGACTGAGACATCTTCAGACTCTGTTGGCTCACAGTCGATCTGATTGTCGACTGCCCTGCTCTGCTGTCGACAACTGATATCAGCTGCCAACAGGCAGGGTTTATGCATGCTCTGTACACGACTCTGGCTGTTGAATCTTCTGGAATCTTCTCCACCATATTTGTGTAGACTTATCCAATAGATGTGAGGCACTCAAAATTCTCCTCACACTTAGACAAAAAATACAGACATAAATAGTAAAGTAAAATAGTTGAAAAAAATTTCGGAGTGCTACGATTAGGTTCAGGTGTGTGGTAAGGGAAGAGGAAAACAGGAAGATGAGGGTAATGGCGGAGTTCGGTATGGCGATGAAGATGACGGGAAGCGGCGGGAGCGTGGCGCTGTCGTGGAGGTGGGGGGAAGGGGTTCTTGGGGGAACTACGGGAACGTGGCACTGTCGTGGAGGCAGAGGAAGAGGAGAGTTCTCGGAGGGAGGGAGAGAGGGGGAGAGAGAGATGGCGGAAGCTTAGTGTGTTAGGTTTAGGGTTAGAAGAGAGAAGGAGATGATAATTATATAAGGGAGGAGAATTTAGACCTTGGGCTGTTGGGCTCTGGTTTGAGTCGAGATTAAAAAAAAGAGAAAATTAAATGAAAAAGAGAAATGGGCCTTGCTTCGTTTGGACTCAGACAAAAGAAAAAAAATGAAAAGAAGGAAAAGGAAATGCGGGAAGGAAAAAAATGAAAACAAAAGACTGGATTGGGCTTCGTTTGAACGGGCCAGGCTTGGTGATTGAGTTAGAACTTGCACTAGAAAAATACAGACTTTTTAGGATTAGTGCTAGATCCTCAATTCTACCGTGTAGCCTAGGGCTAACGGGTCATGATCTATAGGGAGGGACAGCGATGGAAGCGTTGTGTAAGTTTTTTTTCTTTTAATATACCAAAACTAGTTAATATTTATCTTCTCAGTTTTATAAAAAGAAAATAAAAATAGTTAAGCTAGTCTAAGAAGGAGATGGTAGAAGAAGAGATGATGATGTTGTTGTTTTATGTACAAAAGAAAAGAAATCAGATAAATAAAAGTGTAGGTGAAAAAAATCAGAAATAAAAAAAAGAACACTTACCTCTAATGTTTGAATCATAATGAAAATTACCTTGAAGTAAAGCAAAGAAATAGAGAAGAATAAAGAAAGCAAGGCTTCGACGAGATCGAGCACAATGAAGAAAAGTGGGAAACCTCTATTGATTGTCACCTTCAATATCAGTTTCTTGAGAAAGGACTACAATAGTGTCACTCTACAATAACTCTTCCTCTCTTTTAATCATGTAATTCTCTCTAACATAAGGTATAAAGAAAAATAAAAATTACATTGAAGAAGAAAAGAAAAACCTAAACTAAAGCTCTCTCTCTCTGAGATGGTTCCCTTTCTACCTTCGAGGTATGAGGGTATTTATAGGAGAAAATTAGAGGGATATAAAGCGTATGGAGATAAGAAGAGCTGGATATTTCTGAATTTGAATTCTCCCCTTATCTCCAAACTTGATTTGATTTATCCAGAAATTCAATTCTGATCTGTAGCTTATTGGCGTGTTGATTTCTGAATATCACTTATCAAACGATAGAATTGAAAAGAGTAATTAACAGAAGAATTGTAGCCCTTTAAGTCTTCTTTCTGTAACATCTTGAATCATCAGATTTGAGTTTCGGTAGCGAAAATTATGATTAACATACTAAATTGTATCCAGCCTGAATCCGAATCTAAATTGCTTCATCTCATCCGTTGATCTTCTCTCTATCCATTTATCTTATTGGATTTTCAGTTTGTCTTCTAAAATTGATAAGATATTCATTTATCTTCAGCAAAACTAATAGGGTTTTTAAACAATTCATTTTTTCCTTGAAATTAGATAACATTATCTTATCTGATATATCCAGTTTTCAAATAAGATTGTTTCTAAAACCTTTGAATTTGAATCGATCCCCTTTCTTTTAAACTTGTGAATTTAATTGGATAAATTTCATGATTATCTTCTCTCTATCATACCCTGCATGAATTAGAACATTAAGACAAATTATTTACAATATTCATTACAGAATATATGTAGGAATGTAATAATATTTATGCAATATATGTGTCCAAACACACCCCCACACTTATCTTTTGCTCATCCTCGAGCAAAATAAAGAGAAAAGAAAAACTAAACTGACCAAACCTAACTCACTTTCGTAGAAATCACGGTTGCACTTAGCAAGTGTAACAAGTCATTAAACCTCTAGGTTACGCTTAGAGGACGAGTTTTGTCTCGTGAGAATTTTTAGTGGGCAATATATATGTCCAAACACACCCCCACACTCATCTTTTGCTCGTCCTCGAGTAAAACAAAGAGAAAAGAAAAACTAAACTGACCAAACCCAACTCACTTTCGTAAAAATCACGGTTGCACTTAGCACATGCAACAAGCCGTTAAACCTCTAGGTTACTCCTAGAGGACAAGTTTTGTCTCGTGAGGGTTTTCAGTGGAATGCACCCACAAAATCCATGAAGAAAAAGAAATGAATTGTTAGTATTTTTTTTGAAAACGCATTTTGAAAGGAAAAAAAATATTTGAAGTATTAATGTAAAATTTCAAGTAATCTATAAGCCATAGAATTATCAAAACTTAGTCATTTCTAAACTTAGTCTTTATTCAAAAATTTGTTTTCAATTAAGGTAAGGATTAAAATTATATTTCTCATCTAGCCTATTATTTTACCCTGTCATATGCATCTTGTGACCGTGAAAATTTGGCTCAGGATTCTTCAACTCTAACTCTTATGTCTTATTATTATTTTTTTAATTTATTGCGGTAATATCCCTTAGCTCTATTAGGCTTTATAATTAGCCCATGTAACGAGCCTTAGTCGGTGACTCCCAAACCAAACGATTTTAAGGCACCAGGTGAAAAAACACCCCAAGGACTTAGGACTCGAGCAAACAATGCCACAAAACTAAGGATTTTTATTTATATGAACCACTTTTAGGGGTGAATACTTATACTTTATTAGGCACAAATACCCAACTTAATCAGAGGAATTTTTTTTGATATATGTATATATATTATTTTATATAAACATAAGAATCTTTGTTTTAAAACCCTAAGTGTGTAAGTGTATAAAGTATGCATATTTCATCAAGGTAAAAATTAAGACTAAATTACTTTTCTAATTTTTCTTCCTAACCTCAAAATCAAACAAATAATTTTATTTTGACCAAGTATAAGAAATCCTAATTATGATCCTCTTATTTCTTAAAATTAACTTAATTTTTTACAAAAATAAGTCAAAGTATTATTTTTCTTTCAAAAAAAATTTTAAGAAAGGATTTTTTTTAAATTAGTAGAGTTAGTATGTTAGTAAACCTCCCCCACACATAACTCATGCAATGTCCTCAATGTATGAATGAAATGTAATAATACATGAAAAAGGAGAAAGGAAAAGGAAATTTTCACCTCAAGGTGGTGGTTCCGGTGGTGGTCTCATTGAGCCAAGCGTTTCTGCCTAATCTAGATACTGTGAATTTTTATAGAATCTACCTTTATTTTTTCTTTCTTATTAGCACTTTTATACTCCCCAATATGAATAGGATTGTGCAAGATCCTAGCATGAAAATTTTCTCGGTTACATGACCAATTTTGAAATATCATCATGGAGTCATATTGATCTAAATCTTGGTCCAACAGTGAAATGTGGTTTTGTGGAATGGATGATTTGGGCTCAACAATGAAAGGAATAGGAACCGATACTAACTCGGGAATAAAACTCAAAATCAAGTTTAGGTTCGAGAGTCGGAGTTGGTTCATGGGTTTGGTCCAAATCATAGATTCAAGTTCACATTCATTTTCCAACAATGGAATGTGACTATCCAAAATAAGTGGTTCGTGTTCAAACTCTATAGGGATAGGAATCAGTGTTGGCTTCGGAATTGGGTCCAAATCGGGTAAGAAACCCGGAGTCAGCATAGATTCAAAAAGTGAAACTGAATCACAACATTGAAAATCGGTATCACATTCATCTTCAAGTTCAATCTCATTGAAATGAAAACTTACCAATTTGTTAATGGGTTGATATTGGTCAAGTTCAAAATTATGTGGTAAAATTGAATCTTGGTTAAAATCTCCAAGATACCATGATTCTTCGTCAATATGGTTAGGAGAATCAGGAGTGGTCGAAAATGTGTTAGACAGAGTTTTCTTATTCCTATCATTAATTGTGTTGACCCCATGACTCACTTTTACTTCTAACCTATTAAGAGATTTGAGATAATCCGTTTGGGATTGAATAATATCATTTTGATACTGAGTCATGAATTTCATACTCTTTTCTAAATCAACATGTTCTTCTTGTTGTGGTTGGACTTGAAAATTAAAGTAAGGATCTTGGATTTGGGAATTGTTTAAGAGAATTGAGTCCGCTTTGATTTGTACTTGTCGCGTGGACTCAAGGAAGGCTTCAAAATTCTTTTCTAAAGAAGATTTTTCTTCTATAGGTTCGTCTTGGTATGGAGTATATGAAGCTGTTTGTTGGTAAGATTATTGATAGTAAGACTCGTGGGAGTTATATCCCCACTGATTCGGTAAAGAGTGATAATGATTATTCCATTCTTGTTCATAATACTGAGATTGAGGTATATATTAATTCAGATAAAACCAATCTGGCATACTTAGTTGGTTAAAGTTATGTAATACCGGGTTGGTAATATCCGAATTGAAAGAGATTAGGGTGAAATATGAATTTGAGTTATAATTAGAATAATTGTACTTATAATCTATTTTCACAAGAACAAACAAAAACAAACAAATAAACAAACAAGAAAATAAAGAAAAATTTATCCTATGGTAGAGCTTAGACCTAGACGACTCCTAACTGTTGATTTTCCACAGGAGGTGTATTGCAGAACCTGACCACAAGTTAATTGGTCAGGTAGGGGAAAGATTGGTGGGAGGTATTCGCGCTTAAAAGCGACGGGCCTAATTATACCAAACCACCAGCCTTCGGGGTTTCGCCCCTCAATCCCCAACCTTAAACACCGATTTGATAAGAGTCAACTTCTAACAACTTTTCCCTTAGGTCAATCCCTATTTGAGTCCGAGATGTCCCTAGGGCCAACGTCTACTTAATTTTAAGTTAGGATGGGTTAGTGAGTGAGGAGATGATTTTTGAGCTAATGAAGGGTAATGACTTCCCCACCTTATCTTGTTTAAGGATATGCCCTTAGATCGTTTTCGTGCTCGTGTGCAAGTATATTGCAAAAATAACATCCAAGCAATGTAAAAATAACACCCAAGCAATGTAAAAATAACACCCAAGCAATATAACATACAAGTGTGATTTCTAAGCTATATGCAATGCAGACGTATCTTTTCTCCAGCACTCTTCAACAGTAATGTAAAGAAACAAAATAGTCAGATGCCCTAAGATGCAAGAGTCTAAGTATTTTTTAGCATTTACAAAGTAACAAGTTACTGTTGATTAGAAACATGTATAGAGTGAGTTAAACAGATAAGCTAATAACTACAGAGAACTAAATCTCTGAAAATCAAGTAATCTGTAAGAAACTACAATTAGTAGTTCACCACAGTTGTGGGCTCTGATGCTCTGCCTTCTCTGACATAGTCACAGAGTAGCAATATGTCCACTACAGCTCCTAGTTTTCTGTAATATTGGCCTCTGTACACCAAAATAAAGAAGAAAAAGAGATTAATTCGTTAAAGTAAATTAAAAAGAAAGAAAACTTACCATCCCTCCCCGGCAACGGGCCAAAATTTGATTGTTGGAACCTGCACAAGAAAAATACAGACTTTTTAGGATCAGTGCTAGATCCTCAATTCTACCGTGTAGCTTAGGGCTAACGGGTCGTGATCCACAGGGAGGGACAACGATGGAAGCGTTGTGTAAGTTTCTTTCTTTTAATATACCAAAATTAATTAATATTTATCTTCTCAGTTTTATAAAAAGAAAATAAAAATAGTTAAGCCAGTGTAAGAAGGAGATGGTAGAAGAAGAGATGATGTTGTTGTTTTAAATACAAAAGAAAAGAAAACAGATAAATAAAACTGTAGGTGAAAAAATCAGAAATAAAAAAATGAACACTTACCTCTAATGTTTGAATCATAATGAAAATTATGTTGAAGTAAAACAAAGCAACAGAGAAGAATAAAGAAAGCAAGGCTTTGGCGAGATCGAGCACAATGAAAAAAAGTAGGAAACTTCCATTGATTGTCACCTTCAATATCAGTTTCTTGAGAAAGGATTACAATAATGTCACTCTACAATAACTCTTCCTCTTTTTTTAATCATGTAACTTTCTCTAACCTAAGCTATAAAGAAAAATAAAAATTACATTGAAGAAGAAAAGAAAAACCTAAACTAAAGCTCCCTCTCTGATATGGTTCCCTTTTTGCCTTCGAGATATGAAGGTATTTATAGGAGAAAACCAGAGGGATAGAAAGCGTATGAGATAGGAAGAGCTGGATATTTCTGAATTTGAATTCTCCCCTTATCTCCAAACTTGATTTGATTTATCCAGAAATTCAATTCTGATCTGCAGCTTATTGGCGTATTGATTTCTAAATATCACTTATCAAATGATAGAATTGGAAAGAGTGATCAGCAGAAGAATTGTAGCCCTTTAAGTCTTCTTTCTGTAGCATCTTGAATCATCAGATTTGAATTTTAGTAGCGAAAGTTATGATTAAAATGATAAACTGTATCCAGCCTGAATCCGATCTAAATTGTTTCATCTCATACGTTGATCTTCTCTCTATCCATTTATCCTCTTGGATTTTCAGTTTGTCTTTTAAAATTGATAAGATATCCATTTATCTTTAGCAAAATCAATAGGGTTTTTAAACAATTCATTTTTCTTGAAATTAGATAATATTATCTTATCTGATATATCCAGTTTTCAGATAAGATAGCTTCTAGAACCTTTGGATTTGAATCGATCCCCTTTCTTTTGAACTTTTGAATTTAATTGGATAAATTTCATGACTATCTTCTCTCTATCATATAAAATGAGAGAAAGGAATTAGACTTGGGTTAAATAAAATTAATGAGAAAGTAAATATATATAAGCTAAACAAAATGAGGCTACAATTATTATAATTATGATTATTATTATTATAAAAAATATTAATTTATATAATATAAACTAGAGATGTTACAGCTTCACTCTATCATATATCCATATTAAGGACTAAAACCCAATGCCAACCTCTGACCCTCCATCAAATTTTAGTAAATATGGGTTGCATATTAATTTATATAATATAAACTAGAAATTTCACCGGCTTCCTTATCTTTTTTTTTTCAGTGTCAATAACCCCCCTGACTCTGGTCAAAGTAACTCTCACCCTTTTTTTTTTTTTGCATGTGACTATAAGAGATTAACACCCTTGATAAAAATGTGATTACCTTTATAATAAAAAGTTTTGCATAATTTTATTTAAGTTTGCTTGTCTCTCTTTAAATTTATCTACCTTTCATTAAACTTATGTAAGATTTTTACAAATTTTCCTGCCAATCTTTGACTTTGTCTACCTTTCTTTAAATTTGCCTTTTTTTTCCCCAAGAATTTATCTATGTTTTTAAAATTTTCTTACCTTTCTTTTTATTTGCCTACATTTTTTGTAAATTTACTTGTCTTTCTTTGAATTTATCTACCTTTAGTTAAATTTGCCTATTTTTATTAAATTTGCCTGCCTAAAGACTTCTTCAAATTTGCCTACATTTTCTTTTTCTTTTTGCAAATTTTCTTACAATTTTTTACATTCTCCCGCTTTTCTTTATAGAAAGTCCTTATCAATTACCATGGTCGTTTTTCTATGGTCATTTTTCTATTCACTAGATGGATCTCGTTGAGAGACTGAATAGAAGAGTAAGTTGCATCAATTTTTATGTTTCCTAGGAGATAAGCCTCTAACTGGGAGTGTAAATACATATATTAATCAGTATACTAAAGGAAAAAAAATACAAACTAATAGAATAATAACCAAGAAAAAAGTGAGTAAATGAGAGAAAAAGTAAAGACAGATTACATAGAAATATATTCATCTTTTTCTCTTTTTCAAAGAGGACTCACCCCATAAAAACCATTAAAATTTTTGATCCTACAAAAAGAGGTTTTTTTTTTTCATTGAAAAAGTCTCAATCATTCATCAAAATTTATGCTCAATAGAGCAATTGAGATTTTCTTCGTGAAAAAAAAATATGTCTTTTATAAGTTCAATTAAGTTCTCCATTATTTTAGTAAGAACCATGCCTTTCCTTTGCCTCCAATCAAGACCTTTATGGATCCACCCAAATTTTCAAGAACTTTTTTAATATTCTTTTTGGTTCAGAAAGACCTTGAAGATGAAAAATATAAAAGAGGAAGATGAAAGAATAGATTAGGAGATTAAAAAGAGTACTATCAATATCGCCCTCTAATTTTTCCGCTTTTCTCCTATAGTTTTCCCACTATTTTTACTGATTTTTATTAAAATGAAAAAAAAAAACTAGACTTAGCCCAAAAAGATAGTCAAATTTGTTTAGGTAATCGAGCTCAGCAGTTGACACTGTTCTAATTACGTTAGTTGACATCGATGGTCCCTTTTCAGACAAGTGTCTTTTTAGAGAAAAATAGGTAAGAGCAGTATCGCAATTTCTATAACTATATTATACAATATATACTTACATAGTTACATGCATATGAAAGAGAGCGGAGTTATTTTGATCAAAATCAAAGAGGCTATTGGCACTCAAAAGAAGACAAGGAGAGACAAGACATTTTCTAAACATCTCAGAAGGTGAGAGGCATATTTCTCAAAAAGTATTCTCCATCAAGATTTCAAAATGCCTCTTTTCTCTATAGTTGTGGGTGTACGTGAGCTTTTCTCTTTAATATTGGAAGATACATGACAGGAGGTCTAAGGTGCAAATCCCGCTTGCATTAAAACGACGACCTATATTAAAAAAAACTCCTACGATCTATATTAAAAAAAATATATTGGGGGATAAGCATCACAGTTAGCAATTTTTTTTTTTTTTTTTCAATTTTTTTTTTTTGGGGAAACATGTCGATCTGCTCTCTCACACAGAGTCACTGACTATTTCCAGAAACAAACAGTCTGTGTCATCACATCAGTGGCACAAGCGTAATTCTCGTTCTTGTTGCTTTCTCACATCCTCTATTCCTATTCGCTGCTTTACCTGTTTTCTGTTCGACATGATCAACTGATCTGTTCATTTTCCTGGCTCATCCATTCTGATTTAATTTAACTACGGTCGGCTCTTGTTGGTTTGTGGACCCCACCATTGGGCTTATCACGCACTATTGCTTGTCAGTTTATAAGCTCGACGACGTCTTACGATAAGCACGTGCGCTTATTATCCCTCAGCCATCGCCCTCGTCCTATAAATTCCACTTTCCATTTCAAACAGGATATTTCCTCTCGGGGGTGTTTGGTTGCAAGGAAGTGAGCAGAAGTAAGGAAATGTGGAAGTATAATTGCTCACTTCCCTATCTATCCAAACACTAGAAAAGGAAAATAAGAAAATCCCTTTTCCTTTTTTCTTTTCTCTTTTACATAACTATTTCCTCATTTTCAGAGTATTACAGTTAATTTTGTGATCATGTAAATCTCATTTTAATAAGTTGTAACACAAAACAGTTAATTTTTTGATCATATAAATCTCACTTGTATTCTAATTACAGTCCATTTTTTATTTTTCTTAATTTATTTTTATTTTAATAATATTTTGCGGTCAACTTTGTGGTCAACTTTTTTATTTCCACTCACATTACCATCCAAATACTGAAAAGACAAAACATTTTTTAAATCACACTTCCTAACAACATCCAAACAACAAAAAACTTACTAACCAATTCTCAAGTTCCAAATGAAACTATTATCACTTCCTTACTTCTTCACTTCCTTGACCAAACAAGCCAATCTTTCATCAAATTTCTCTCTGAAGTCCAAAAAGCGAGTGAGAAAATTGCTTTTCTTCGAATCAGTCTGAGGTGAGCACCGATTTTCTTTTTTATTTTCATTTTTTTGAATTATTCTCCGTCAAAAAATTCAGCAACTTTCCCCAATTCTGTAACTAATTTCATCAAACTCCTTCTGTTTTTGATAACTTCTTCACTGTGGATGACTCAAAACCATAGATTTTTGCCTGGTTGGGTTTTCGATTCGCCGAATTTCATATATATGTCAAAAACTCGACTTTAAATTTACTCTGAATGAGATTCTTTTGATTTTTTGTTTTTTAGTTTGATGATCTAGGGTTTTGGGGCAAGGAATGGGGGGCAGCGCCATGTCGTCTCTCAGTAGAGAGCTTGTTTTCTTGATATTGCAGTTTCTCGATGAGGAGAAGTTCAAGGAGACTGTTCACAAGTTTGTTTGTTTCTTTTTTTCGTTTTCTGCTAAGAAAGATTGAATTTTTAAAGAATTTTGATTTGGTATAGCTTTAGTTATTCTATTGTTTCTGTTTGATAGATTAGAACAGGAGTCTGGTTTCTTTTTCAACATGAAGTATTTCGAGGAGGAAGTTCAAAATGGAAACTGGGATGAGGTCGAGAGGTATCTTTCTGGTTTCACAAAGGTTGATGATAATAGATACTCGATGAAGATCTTCTTTGAGATCCGGAAACAAAAGTACCTTGAGGCATTGGATAAGTAAGCGAAAGCCTTGCATTTTATATTTTGTTTGTGAATTGCTACAAATTGTTTTGATCCTTGTGCCCATTGTAAGAGAAATTATTAGAAAAAATGCTTATACACATGTAATAATTTGACGCATTTATCATTTTCTACCTTTTTCCCTTGCAATGCAATATTTATCTTTTGTTCTTTAACTTCTTTTGTGCTATAAATTGTTTGTTCCTTGTGCTCATTGTAGGAGAATTATCAGAAAAAAAATGCTTGTACACATGTAATAATTTAATGCTTATGTAACTTACTAGAAACCCTTCTCATCCTTGTGGTAAATATTGCATTGCAAGGGAACCAGGTAGAAAATGATAAATGCATGTGTAACAAAATTTATTTCTGTCTTATCATAGCACACTTGCATTGAACAATTCCCATAAAAATTTCCCTTGCATTTTATTAACAATGGTGATACACAGGGTAGTATGTTCTATTTGTTTTTTAGTTTTACTTTGAGGTGTTAAAGTTGTTGTTAACAAAGACGGATGTGTTTGATTTTGCATTATCTTTTGCATGTGATATTACGTTTGCGCTTGTTCCAAGGCATGATCGTCCCAAGGCTGTCGATATACTTGTCAAAGATTTGAAAGTGTTTTCTTCGTTCAATGAGGAACTATTTAAGGAAATCACACAACTTTTGACATTGGAGAATTTTAGGTATGTGTATACATTTCAAGTATATCTCTTTTTCCAAATAAATGTTTGACATGTAACAAAATTACGTGTTTTAAAGGGAAAATGAACAACTCTCAAAGTATGGAGACACCAAATCTGCAAGAACTATTATGCTGGTTGAGCTCAGGAAGCTAATTGAAGCAAACCCTCTTTTCCGTGATAAACTGCAGTTTCTGAACCTTAAAAGTTCGAGGTTACGCACTCTCATTAATCAAAGGTAATTCCAATTGATAATTTCTAAAATTTTATAGTCTGATTTTATTTGTTATGAGTTCTTTGAACATGTGTTTGATAAACTCAATTTCATCACCAGCACTCTGTTTTCCAAGTTTAGGCTAGTGGAAAGGCATGACCCAGTGAATGTGCAACTCGTTGCTGCCTCATATTCATAAAAAAGATGGTGGCTACAAGTGTATAACAATAGACTTGTTAGCTCAATGCAACTAAATTATACTCGTGAAATATTAATAGAAAAGAACCTTCTTTGCCACATGTTTCCTTTGGGTAATTTATTGCTAGTTTCTTCAGCTTATTTATTCAACTAAATTAAAGTAGCTAGATAGGTAATAAATAGTTAAAGCAATATGCTAACTGTTCCACATATATCTAATGCCCTTCAAAATTACTCTTCTGTGATCAGTCAACCTACCATTTTCTCATTATATTTGTCAATATTCACTCTTATCATTCTATGATTAATCTAACCCATACATTTATTTGTTTTCTGTAACTGATACCCATCAGACCTTTCTAATAGATTCGTTTCGACTTGCTTGTTAGATCTGCAAAATATGCAGATTCAATGGCAGGAATGTGAAACTGAGGATAAAAAATAGATTAGATGAACTGCTTGAGGAGCTTTCTACAATATCCCGTTTCCTTTCATGATTCAAAACCAACATTATCTAAACCTTTCTTCTGATGGGGATGGCATGGAACACGACCCAAATAGCAAGGATCCATGGTTCAAAGTCGCGGTCTCGGCTGCTGACTTGGCGGGCACTGGGACGGATTGGTCACGGCGTCTTTGATCGATCTCGGACGATATACGCAGAACGCTATATAGAATTCTCAAAAATTTTTGAAAAAATCACGACAAATCTTAAAAAAAATAGACATCAATATTCATGTATTATGTGTCCAAAACATATCACCTACCACTCTAAACATAGAGCAAAAGTATAAATACTCACGTCTTCGGTAGAAACATATCAAAATATATGCATAATATAGTAAATCGCACAAAATACATTCATAAATAACTGCTAATATAGTCATTTCAACATTGAATTACAATGAGGTACAAAATCATTATTATCATCATCCCTGCTTAAGTATAGAAATCATGTATATAGTTTTCATAAGGATAATAGTAAGTTTGTTGGTGAGATCCGGTAAGTTGAGATGATTGGTTAGAGGATTCAGCATCAGAGTAATATGACAGTGGGGTATGTGCAATATCAGCTTTATGGTGATAATACCCAAAGCCTCAATATTCAGCAATATTAGTAGAATATTCACCAGTTTTAGAATATTCACTATGATCATTATGTCTTTGTAGAGCACGATCATCATAGCTCACGCCATAATGTTAGTCTGATGTCAAACCCAACCCCTATAAATGACCTTCAAAATTAGGATACCCTATAAGTAGTTATCATGTCCACTCGAATAACAATCGTTGAACTCAAATCAACCAATTGATCCAAATTCCTACGCTGTTGTGAAATACTTGGTCGGCCTCCATGATATGTATCTTGTTTGGCATAATAATCTGAATCCCATGTCATTGACCGCCTTTTTGGCTTCCACCAACACCATAAGTCCGTTCATCATTACCGCCATCACTGCTATCATTATTACCACCACCATCACCGTTGTTGTCATCACCGTCATCATTGCCATTACCGTTATCGTCATCATCACCGCCACTTTTGTCATTACGACGAATACTTTCATCTAACTAGCCTAAGTCATCTGGTAGTAATATCGGTTCTTCCTCTCGGATCCATTTATCCAATATATCATCATCATTGAAAATATTGTACCGATCAATTAGGTTGTAATAATCATCAGTGTCGCATTGACAAGTCTAGTTTCTTACTCGCAGCTGCATATTATAATACTCAAACACTAGTTTATGCAACTTTTAATATTAATATTATCTGTTTAATTAAATTAAATTAAAAAATTAAATTAATATTAATATTAAACTAATATTAAATTAACATATCTATTAAATTAATATTAATTTAACATTAAAAGATTAAATTTACACTAAATTAAATTTACAGTAAATTAAAATATTTCTAATGAATTAACATTAAAAGATTAAATTAATATTAGTGTTAAATTAACTAGATTAAACTTATACTAAATTAAATTAAAACATATCTACTGAATTTAAATTAAATTAACTTTATATTAAATTAACTAAATTGAATAACTGGGTGAGAGGGATCTGGTGGGTAGGTGAAACATGGGATTAAAAATTAAAAATGAGATTTAAATTAAAATATAAGAAGTGAGAAACAAAGACAGAGATCAGGATAAGAGAGTGAGATAGAGAGATTGTGAGAGAGGGAGAGGGAGAGAGACCGGGAGAAAGGAGAGGGAGAGGGGGAGAGAGAGAGAGTGAGAGAGAAACAAATACAGCGAGGGGGGAGACAGAGAGTGAGAGAGAAACAAAGACAGAGAGGGGGGAGAGACAGGGAGACTGTGAGAGAGAAACAAGGGGAGGGAAAAGAGAGACCAGAAGGGGGAGAGGGGAAAAGAGAGGGAAAGAGAGACTGTAAGAGGGAGAGGGGAATAGAGGGGGAGAGAGTTACCTAGGGCTGGGTGGTCTCGGCGGCCGCGGCGGTTCGTTAGCAGCGTGTCTGGGCGGTCTCGTCGGTGGCTGCTTGGGTCCAGATCTGGATCTGAGTGGGAGAGAGATAAGTTTTTTCCCTTTCCTTTTTTCCTTTATAACCCGATCATCACAGATGAATAGCTGTGAGTTGGCCGACTCACGAAACGACTCGGCGTGACTTGGTCGACTCGGCCGAGTCAATCTGAGTTGTTTCGCGAGCCGAGTCATGTCCGAATCATGGCCGAGTTGGTCATCCTCCACCACAAAGTAGGACTCGCGTCTCATTCTCTTCTCGGCGATAACTGTTCCGGAGAGGACTCATCCGAGTCAAGAGCGACTCGGCCGAAACTTTGAACCGTGCAAGGATCATAAGAATTTACCTTCTAACTTGGTATTTTTTTCATGGTTCAAAGTCACGGTCTCGGCGCTGACTCGGCGGGCATCGAGACAAATCGGTCTCGGCGTCTCGGATCGGACTTGGGCGATACGCACAAAACGCTATATAGAAAACTAAAAAAATTCTGAAAAATCACAACAAATCCAAAAAAATGTAGATATCAATATTCATATATCACATATTCAAAAGCTATCACATAGCACACTCAATATAAAGCGAAAATATAAATATACGCATCGTTGGTAGAAACATATCGAAATACATGCATAATATAGTAATTTGCACAAAATACATTTATAAATACATACTAATATGGTTATTTTCACATTGAATTCCGATGAAGCACAAACTCATCATTATCACAATCCACACGATAAATATAGAAACCAGGTGTATAGTTTTCATAAGGATAATAGTATGCTTGTGTATAAGATCCAGTATGTTGAGATGATTGGTTAGAGGATTCAACATCAGAGTAATATGGCGGTAGGTGTTGTGCAATATCAGCGTGTTGTGCAATATCAGCTCTATGGTGATAATACCTAAAACCTTGATATTCAGCGCTGCTAGTAGAATATTCACCAATACTGGAATAATCAGTGCTAGAATGTTGGCCTGATGTCAAACCCAATCCCTGTAGATGACCTTTAAGACTATGATAACTATGAGAAATTATCATGTCTGTCACGCCCTGCTTCTCAAAATACGTGAAAACGGAGTCGCGGCGAGAGTCGGCGACGTATATACGCGAGGAAAAACACCCATGCATATAATCTAAGCCTAAAATAACCTGAACAAGTTATATAATTACTCTAGTAAATCAATTCACTGTAATATCACATATAAACATCCACACATGATGATAATCGAAAAGGAAATGGTAAGCATGAGTCCAATGCATAAAATTATGAAAGCGATGGAATAAAGAAGATACATAAAATACCGAGAAAAGATGATCGAGTAAGGGAGAACTCTGACCCCTCAAGATGCCTATGATCCTCTTCAAAAATATCTGAGCAGTAATAAATAGCCACAAATTTGGATATGAAAATCCAGAGAGTCAGAACTCCTAGTGAATGTATAAGAATAAACTGAAAAGTGCATGTGCATATAACATGTGAGCAGATAAAGAAAATATATATACGAGAATAAGATATGACATGAATAAAGTAAATAAACAGTGATGTAGATAGTACACAGTAAAGTATATATCCAGTTAGGTATTCAATCATGTGTCTATCACAATCTATATATAAGACAGGTAGAGTCGGTTAGTGTTAGAGTCAGATGTCCAATCAGGTCAAGTGTATTATCAGGTGTCCAACATACATACATGTATCAGGTAAAGACAATCAATTACAGTACATTATGAACAGTTTATTATTATTATGTCAGCGAACACAAATTGCCACCTGTAATAGACGCATCCCATATTACACCTATTACACATGTCAATAAGGGTCCTAAGTTGTTGAATCTGATTGTTTGGAGATATTGTACATGCTTTAGGTGGATCCCGTACATACCCGGGACCACGGCCCAGACTACTGGCGCTGAACCAGGCCCTACTGCAAGGTAGTCAAGGACATGTATAACATGTATAACAGGAATAAGAACAGGACGGGGTGCCAGTCACCCCCCGGGAACCCTGCAGTGGAACCCTCTTTCGGCTGCGCAACCTATATTCTAGGTCCACCCATAATACAGATGCTGTCTCCTTCATTAATTTTCCCAATCCCAGTATAAGTTGTTTAATATCATGTTATTTAGATTATCAAGATTATTTAATGTACATGTTATCTAGACCACTGGGATAACTCGGTGAGTAACAACGTCAACATGTATAATCAGAATACCGGTATAACAGGATATATTATGTCGGTGAACAAGATAGCAGTATAACAAGACATGTAACAAGTATAACATGAGGGTGTGTTACCATACACAATATTTTCTCAGCAATTACGATAACATGGATAATATAGTTATCAGGTAAATGTCATGTATAATCAGTCAAGTTCTTCAGGTAAATCATGATATTCAGAATAAGTAATGACCTGCTAGCATGAATAGAATAATCCCGGTAAAATATTTAATCAACTCAGATTCTCAAAGTCATCGATATATCCAAGTCCCAATTTATAAAATACATACTCATCTATATCTGACCAATCATCACCATCCAATCTTAATTAAGACCATCATACACTCTCACTTCCATTAAGTTCAAACACAAAATCCAAAAATTCAAGTAACTAGTTAATTATGTATATAAATGCTACTAGGTCAAGTCAAATCAATTTACGTCTACTCCTCAACCCACGGTCAACTCCAACTCAATCGAGTCTACTAACAAATTCAAGTACAATATCTCGTTCTTTTAATAAAGAAATTTCAAATTAATCAATCATCAATATCTAACCAAACTCTCACCTGTTTTTATCATCAATAAGAATAATCAAATCTACTGATAATGTCACTCAGATATCAACTCGTATAACTACCATCATGAACCAGTCAAATCCAAGATCTAAATGTAATTATAATTTAAGTTACATCATCAATAGTTTCAATCCCAATCAAGATAATAACTAAGGAGTGGGACATCCTCAAGCTACATGAAATTTAGAAAATCCTATACTCAACCTCGATATCAATAAACATCATTACTCAGATAATTTATCAGTGAATATATCCAAATAAAATACTTGCAACTAATAATCTAAAATCAGTATTATGTGATAGATCAAAATTAAGGTAAGATATTTATGTAAATCTCAAGTTGAACTCTAGGTATATATATAAATCCAAGCATCCAGATAAATCAATTTTAAGGTAACATCTTATTTAATCCACCTTTATTGTCTGAATGAATTCTCGTCTGAAGTATCATTAAATGAATATCCAATAAATACCTCAAATAAGTCTGCAAATATGAATCAGGCCAATCTCAAATCAATCCAAGTTATAGTCTAAGGTGTACGACAATTAGCGTAGAATCAAAAATAATAATCCTCCACACATGTAATGATATTGATAAACACTCATATGAACTAACTAAATAGGATGGGCACCCACCGAGGTCTCATTAATGAATACATATAATCACACTAGTAAAATAAGTCAGATGATCACATGAAATGATACAGATACTCATACAGGTAAAATAAATCAGATGGTCACATGAAATAAAGTAAGTAACATATATATATGACAATGGTGAGTGAGGAAATAATACGAGAGCAAATACTCACAAGTATCGTCTCAGAAAATTTTAGTAATATAAGTACACAACAATATAAAATCATTTATTATAAAATTCTTATTTTGAAGGGGAAAAGAACATTCACCTGAACTCGATACCAAGTCTAAAGCACTGAAATCATAAGGCCCCTGATAAATCTGCATGGTTCATTTCAATAGAAATTGTTAGAATTTTTAAAATGATATTTTACTTGGGAGTTATAAGGAGTTTTAATCTTGATTAATTGGTTTGAGGGCTGGAAATATGGTCCTCTAGGTCTAATAAATTTAGTAGATTTAGTTTAAATTAATTTCTAATTTTTTGTTGGATTTTTAATAGACTTTAAACTATTAAAATACTTAATGGGTCTGAATTTATCATTAAGGAAAACTGAATTTAAAGAGGGTAATCTGATTTAATTTATATTGCTTTATCATAAAAAGTAGAAGTATTATAGACTTATTTATATTTTTCTCTATTTTTTGATATTTTTAGCTAATTATTTTTATCATGCAATTTTTCTTTCCTTTCTTTCTTCCTTTTTTTGTAAATGCAGCAGCCTAGACCCAGGCTAGGCCCAGGCTGGACCAGGCCGGTCCAAGCCTGGCCCGAAAATTCTTTTTTTTTTAAAAAGCAACACAGGGTTTGGCCCTGTGCTGTGGCCCAGCCGGTCTGGCCCGGGCCGGCCAGGCCGGGCCAGTGTGGGTCTGGCCTGGCGTTGCACAGACCGCCTGGGTCTGTGCAACGACAGTTTTTTCTTTCATTTTTTTGTAAAATTTTTTAGAAAGTGTAAATTTTAGATATGTATTTGTACATACTCAAATGTATTTTAGTTGGATTTGGATTAGTTTTAGATACATAAAAAATTTCATTGATGACCCTTGTATAGACAAAATATTGAATAAACTATTTATATCATATTAATTATGATAAACTGATTTACATACTTGGACTTAGTTTGTTCAAATCAAGGCTTTGCGGGGCATTAAAATAATGATTATACAAAAATTACATTAGGTAAGTTTCTAAGAACCATTAAATATATTGTTTGGTGAATTCTAAGGTGAGGGCATAAATAAGTTGAGTAGCAGATTGTTGAAATTAATAAATTATTTTTTCTTTTTAAAAAAACTGATTCACAAATTTATATCTACTTGAGTTGTTCCTCCTTGCTTGCTCCTTAATCTATGTACCTCGAAACCTCTTTTCGTTCATAATCCGCTTGAGGAGAAAGGAAGGAAGTGGGGAGAGTTTGGATTATGATTTTCTCTTGAGGTAGAAAAAAGAGAAGAAGTTTAGGGTTTTATAGGTTATTAAGGATTTAAAAATCAGAATTTCAGTTGGGTTTAAATTGCTTGATTTAATAGTTTAGGATAGAATTAATTAAGGTTATAATTTAAAAATAATATTTAGATTGAGTAAGTTAGGATTAGATATAATTTTTATTAGGATTTAAATTAGGATTTGGATTAGGTAGTTAAGACCTAGGATTTGAATTAAGATAGGATTATGGGGATGAGTTTTGGGTTATAAGTTATTGGGTTGGTGGGTTTCGGGTTTAGATAAATAGGTATGAGGAAAAGAATCAAGGAGGGAAAATAATAATTCAGGCAATAATATTAATAATAACAATGATGATAAATAATAATAATTAATCAAGTAAAAATAGAAATAAATAATAATAATAATCAAAATACTAATAATAATACTTTAGTAATAATAATCAACAACAATAATACCAATACATAATAATAATATTAAAAACAATAATAGTTAACAATACTACTAATAATAATTAAAATAACCATAACAATAGCAATAATAATTATAATCATAATGAAACACTCTTTACTAAGAAAAATAATTAATAATAATAGTAATAGTAATGAGAAAAATACTAGCTAGTAATTAAAATGATAATACTTAATAATACTAAATATATAAGTCCAAAATACCATTTACTATCTTAAAATAATCTGTACTATAAATCAAGTTAATAAATAATAATAAAATAATCAGTAAAATAAAATAAATACTTTAGAAAAATATAGTATTTTAGATCAGGGATATTACAATGTCCATTCGAATAATCATCGCTAGAACTCAAATCAACCAACCATCCAAATGCCACGCTGTTGCGAAATCCCCGCTCCGCCTCCATGATCTGTATCTTGTTTGGCATAATACTCTGAATCTTATGTCATAGCACCACCTCGTTGGCTTCCACTAACACTATGAGTCTCTTCATCATTATCGTCATCATCGCCATAACCGCCACCATCATCATTGTCACCGCCATCGCCATTGCCGTCACCGCCATCACCACCATCATCGTCATCAAAAGACAGAGAGAGTTTGGGAGATGGTGAGGGAGAGAAAGGGAGCGGGTGAGAGAGGGAGGGGGGAGAGAGAAACAGAGGGAGGGAGGGGGGAGAGAGACAGAGAGAGTTTGGGAGATGGAGAGGGAGAGAAAGAGAGTGGGTGAGGGGAGGGAAGGGAAAAAGAGAGAGGGAGAGAGAAAGAGACGGGAGAGAGAAATAGAGAGGGAGAGGAAGAGGGAGAGAGAGACAGACCTGAGGGTTGTCGGCCGGAGCGGAGCGTCGTCGAGATGGAGCAGAGGTGTTGTCGACCCGGCGGAGCTGGAGGTGGAGCGGTGTCGAGCGGGGGGCAAATCTGAGGTATGTTTATTTTTTTCCTTTGTTTCTTTTAAACGCGAGGTCACGGGCGCACAGATGTGGCAGCGACTCGGTCGAGATTCCAAGTCGACTCAGTCGTCTCTGAATCTCGGCCGAGTCACTGAGCGGGCTGCGAATTCTTCGACTCGCGAATCGGAATCGGATCGGGGAAGGCCAGGTCGTATCCGACTCGGCCAAGACTTCGATGACTGTTTTTTTACTAGCCGAGGGAATTAAGCACAAGGAGGGGTTTTCCATAAAACCTATTAAAGACAGTTGGCACATATGATAATATCTTGTATGTGCTATACAGTTGCACTCATGAAATTAAGAAGCTCCCTTACAAATTCTTGCCTGAATTATCTAAATTCAAGAGGGTAAATTTAGAAAGGATTTTTTTTTAAATATATTCAATGGTAAAAGTTGTTTGAAGCATGATTTAAAAAGTTTTTATTGCAATGATGGAGTGGAATATCTGCAAAACATTTTATGTAGATTCCTAGTAAATGTTTGGTGGAACCATGATTATGAAGTTAAATGAAGTTGGATAGGGGCACTATCAAGTTCTTTAGAGCCAATATGAGAAGACGTGATGTCTATTAATGGAATTTCCTTTAGTAACTACCAATTAAGATTTAATGTTCTGATCAACACATAAAGTTCGGATCTGATGGCGCCCAGGTCCAAACTCATATTAACAATCAAATAGGACATATAAGTCATTTGTTGACAGAAACTCGGTAATGTGCAAACTCTGTATGCATAGTATGATGGTGAAGGTGAACAGTAAGCATTTACAGTCTTGGTTGGAGTTTCCATGCATGAGTGAAGGTTTGATTTCATGAGACTACAATGACATTGCCAAATAGACTATGTAGCATATAATGCTTGATGATATCAACTCTGATGCAAAGATTTGCATTTTTAAGTGTACTGTGGTTTTTGTACATAAGTATTTTTGAGTCTTAGATGGAGCTCGTTTATTACAAATATCATGTCTTAGGAAATTCCATTGGCATAGCTTGAATGTAGACTCTTGTTTTGACCATTGTATCTTTTTCTTGGATTTGCTTTTATGTGTCTAATGATAAACTTAATGTGCATTCTTTGGAATATTTCATTCTCGAGTTGAGAGAAAAAGTGACTCCAGTCAAGGATGCTGGTTAGCTTTAAATATTTAATATATAAAATGTTTATGAACTGATATAATGTTTATAATATATATAATGTTATTTATGGGAAATAATGTTTATTAACTGATAGCTCATTTAACAAAATGAGCTATCAAGAGATAAGAAGTAGTGAGGCCCACCTACTTTTCCCATTAAGTTAATGTTGTAATTATCTAGAGAATCTTGAATTGCAAAATAATAAAAATTAGGTCTAAGAGGGGATTAAGGTTAACAGGGCATCTGTTAACTTATAAATGAAAAAATGGAGATAATCTGTTATTCAGGAAACGTCTAAATTTTGATTGTGAGAAAACAAGCTGAAATGAACTAAGGAAGAAGGAACTATTTGAATCAATGTTGCTGGATCTGTGCTACTCTTTGATTCGTGGTATAGGTAAGCATATGGGTACAACTTTACAGTTCACAGTACAAAAATGCATAAAGATGGGAAACAGTCGGCTCTTTATTTTGTTTTGACTATTTTCCTCTTTATTTTAGGCTTAGGCTTATTTTTTCTTTTGTTTTAGTCTCATATTGATTATAATGGGAATTGTCTTTTGTATGAGACCTATATAAGGCCAAGACTTACAGTTGTTTTATTAGTTTAGTTATTTTTGAGAATCAAAACTTTTGTATTGCAAATATTGTTTTGTGTATGAATCTTGACATGGTGATGTGCTGAGTGAGAGAACAATTTCCTTGGTGTTGAAACCAAAATTTATCTTATCTCTTAAAATTCTTATATTTTCTTTTCCTCTTTTTTCTTCTCCCTACTTGTTTTGTATCAGTTTGGTATCAGAGCTAAAATCCTGATATTTTCTTTCTAAAAAAATGGCATCTACCACAAATTTTCAAAACCCTAGATCTATCTCTGCTTGCTCCTTTTCCTCTTTAGTTTCAGAAAAAATTCTGAAACCCTAGATCGGATTTAGAAAAAATCAAAACAAGTAAAGAAAAGAAAAAGAAAAAGAGAAGAAAATAAAAATAAAAAAGGTAAATCAATTTTTTACTGTTCAACTTTTCCACCTCCCTCCAACTTCAGAACCCAACCTACTGGGTTCACTGCAGCAGCCAGCCATTGATACTCTTCGTTGTCGTTAAGCCCTCACCGCCCAGTTCGTCGTCAACAAAAACCCTGCCTCCACTGATGTCGTCTTCTTCGACCTCCTTCCACCACCTTCATTGCTGCTTCATCTCGCCGTTATCACGCTTAAGCTTCATCATCCTCTAAGCTTCAACGCTAGCACACCCTGAAGCCCTACAACCCATCATTGACGATAACAACAGACGGTCTCATGTCTTCGTTGAGATCTGTGTGCCACCCACTCCTCCAAGTAGGCTCTTTCAAAGTTAAGAGCCCATCATCTGTCATCAACGTTGCGCCGACAATACCTGTGCCACCATCTCCTCCCTCTCGCTATTGCCCAAGAACAACCAGATCTTCTCTTCGGCCCAGTTCTTGTCATCTTCCTCCTCCATTATCGGAGCTTCCACCATTCTTGCCATCGTCACCTGTTTTGTCGTTGTTGCTGTCCAGTCACCACAGTCGTCTCAATCACCGCAACACCACCAGCAGATTCAAGATCCAATCGGGGGAGAAGTTTGAGTCGGGTTATGGGTTTAAGATTCTCGTACTCGAATTCAATTATTATAAGCTTTTAGTTGTTAAACCCGCGAAGTGACCGACTGATGTGAGATGTGCTGACGTCAGCAGTCAGACTGAGCTGCACCCAAGTCGAGCTGCCGCTGATGTCTTCGAGCCATTGCGTTGCCGCTGACGTCACCCGAGCCGTGCTGTCGTCTTTCTGAGCCATATTGTTCTTACAACAGCCCTGACGTTTCAGAGTCCATTTCAGGCCCGTTCAGAGTCCCATTCGAGTTTCATCTGAAGCGTTGGATTCGTGACTGAATTCCGGAGCTACTGGGAAGATTTCGCAGCTTTTGGGCAACAGATCCAGCCTCTACAAGCCTTTGTTTGGAACCACTACTCGGTGTCGGTGCTTTTTCAAGTACCTTTGGGTACATTCTAAACTCACCTCCCATATTGCAATATTTTACATATCTCTTGTGTACCTATGGCGATTGTGAGTTATATTTGCTGTTGTTAATTGCATGTATTGCTGCCTGTTACATAAACACTTTAAGAATCATTTTCTGCATCGTCATTTTAGGAGTCATTAGGGATTTTTTTCGATTGATCATATAATGCAAGCATTTAGTCACACTTAGAGGATTGCTTTGCATCCGTGTGATTGCGTGTGTTGCATTTGCGCTGTAGGTAGTGCATACTTTTTCTTAGTGGTAGGACCTATCCCTCTGAACATTTAGATATGGAGGCTAAATTAGATCCCATCCTTAAAGAGCTTCAGGACTTAAAACTTAGGGTAGAAGTGTTGGAAAATAAAAGGAGAGCTCTAGAGATGAAACTCGAGATAGAAGAGAGGAGAACACCAATAGACTTAGGATGGCGAAGATGACATAATCCGTAGGATTAAAATTGGTCCTCCCACATTTGACGGTATCCTTGACCCGAAGATTTTTTAGCAATTAAATGACATACCTAAATTACCACTTTGATTGGTATAGGTTTACTGAGAAAAGTAGAATTTGATTTGCTAGGATGAGACTTACAAGATCAATTAGGATTTATTGGACCTCAGTAGAGAGAGTACATTAGGCATGGCACTTTCATTGAGTCTTGAGCGAAAATGAAACAAAAATTTAAGGAGAAATACCTTCCCAATTCTTATAAACATCGCCTTTTAGACAAACTGCACAGTCTTCGTCAGGGTAGCATGTCAGTTCATAGTTACATTATCGAATTTGACGATCTAACTCTTCGTTGTGAGGTGCAAGAAGACTCCTACCAAGCTATATCTTGGTCTATTCTGGGTTGAGGTCAGACATCTAGCGAGCTACGTTCATTTACTCTCACAGGATAGAAATTATTCAGCTAGCTCAAGACATAGAAACCTTTCTCAGATTTTCTTCAGAGCATAGGGTCACTCTTAAAGCCGCGGAGTAACTTAGCCTAAACGCTCACGCCACTAGAGACTCTAAAAGCAAGTCTGTGAAAGGTGAATCTTCTAAGAATGCCAAGGGTAGTCAGTGTTTTAAGTGTCACGGATATAGTCATGTTGTTGCATAATGTTCCTCTAGGAATCTTCTAGTTAGGAAAGCCGATGATGATGAGATTGAGACAATAGTCTATGAACCAACTGGTAGCGACTGATTCTGATGATGATGTTAGGATTTTTTGCACCCAATTGGGTGTAGTTAGGTGTTCACAAAAAATTATTAGGGATGAGGATTGGCATAGGTTTAGTGTGTTTCACACCCATATTACACGAAGGGAAAAATTATAAATTGATGATAGCTGGGGGTAGTTGTGCGAACATCATTGCCAAGACCACTTTTGAGAAGATGGGTCTCAAGGTTGAATCACATCTCTACACATACAACGTGAATTGGGTTGATAAGACTGCTCAATTTATTACCCAGTATTATCAGGTCCCTATCTACATGTCTAGCTATGAGGATCGTGTTTGTTGTGATGTCTTAGATAGATGTTGCACACATTTTGTTAGGTAGGCCTTAATCGTATGATTTGGATGTAATTAGTCTGGATAGGTCTAACACTTATGGATTTAAATTTAAAGAAAAGAAGATAGTGTTAAAACCTGCCAAACCTAAATCGAATATGTGGAATAACAAGTAGGAGACATGCATCGATAAGAACAACAAGAGAACATGTTACTTGATGACTAGTTCTCACTTTTTTCCTGAGTCTCCTATTGATGGGTCTACCCCCAGGCCCCAATCTAAGGAATTCTCTTGGCCTTCTCCCTCTTCCCCTAGGCATTCCATCCATTGTCACAGTTGAGCCACCTGCACGACATTTGCATGAGTTGCATGAGCATAATATAAAGCAAATGACAACCATTAATTATAACTATCAGTCTGCGGTAGAGTCTCACAAGTGATTGCATAAACTCGCAATAGGTGACGGGGTGCTTATTAGAGTGCACCCAGAGAGATTTTCACTGGGAACTTTGAAAAAGCTCTATACTCGACACATGGGTCCATACAAGGTTTTGAGGAGGTTTGGTTCCGGCGCCTACGAGCTCGATATTTCCCGTGATCTTGGGATCAGCTTGTTGTTCAACGTCGAGGACCTAATTCGTTATCGCACTTCCACAGGGCAACAACGGTTTCCAGTTCGTTCATTATACCCACCAGTGCTGTCAGTGAGGAGTTGGTGTAGTTCTTCCTGGTTTGAATACATCATCCACGCCGTCGTCATTCGCCAGTGGCGAATTTTCGGAGCCGGGGAGAATTGATGGGAATCAACCGGCTCTTTATTTTGTTTAGGCTATTTTCTCTTTATTTTAGGCTTAGGCTTATTTTCTCTTTTGTTTTAATTTCATATTGGTTATGATGAAAATTGTCTTTTGTATAAGGCCTATATAAGACCAAGACTTGCAGTTGTTTTAGTAGTTCAGTTATTTTTGAGAATCAAAACTTTTGCATTTCAAATATTGCTTTGTGTATGAATATTGACATGGTTATGTGCTGAGTGGGTCACCGATGTCCTTGGTGTTGAAGTCAAAATTAATCTTATCCCTTAAAACCCTAAACTTTCTTTCCCTGTTTCTTTTTCTCCCTACCTGTTCTACATCACATGACCTTAATTAGATTGATATTTGTGTCACGGAACACTTCAGAGCATTGAATATGGTCATTTTGATAATTATTCATGTATTGTCATGTGCAGGTGTACAAAGAGAGATGCGTATAGATATTTGAAGACTTGTAAAGTTAGCGATAATATAAAATTTCATCTTTCAATCTCAGAAAAAAAAAAGAAAAGAAAAGAAAAGAAAAGAAAGCAAACTACTTTAATTGAAGAAACATGATAATTCTAATTACATTAAGTAAGCAATGTCTAAAGTCCAAATTTAAAAAATATTGTTTGAGTTTTGAAAAAACAGCAAATAAGTCTGTTACAAAAAGCTAAAAACTAGAGCAAAATACATCAAAAGAGCTCATTGAATCAATAAGTTTTTGCTGCCTTCATTGTTATTTCATGTCAAATCAGATAATCAACCGAGTCAAACGCTCCTTTTATTCCCTGAGATGCTAAGTTTTTGTAAGAGTAGATGTCATTCTTTAGTTCTTGGCGAGGAACCAGGGCCACAGAAGCCATTAAACTAGGATCAGCCTTTGTAAAGACCCATCAATAGTTGATCGAGAACTAACTGGCAGGAAGAGTATCTGGATCCTATGTATGAATATGATGTAGAGCATGAAGCTCCTGAGTGAACATGTGAAATTTGATATTATATTTTCATTGATTTATTGAACTTCATTTGAAGGTATGAAAGACTATTGGCCAAGCTATAGAATCTCTATGAGCTTATGTTTAAAGGAATGAATCCACAGAGACATATTAAAGGGGAACATGTGCAAACCGTTTCTTATCTGTACCCTGGTCATGGCATAGCTGACAAGCATGCAAAGCCTTTCATATTGGGCTTTAACTGTATCAGTATGCAGGAGGTGGACTCTTGCTGCAGTCAGCCTGCAGGCATAAAGACTTCAAAAGGCTTGCATATTGATTATTATTTGCACCTCAGATATGTAAGTGACCAAACAATAGTACTGACTTCACTGTTGTAAAAAGCCAGCTATAGCTCCGCTTAAGCTCTGGCTTTCGCTTTGTCCATTTTGGGATGCTTTAGCCCTGCTTTTAGATTTAGAAGATTTTGACATTGTATATATCATTTTGTAATGTCTATTTTTATTGTTATGATTAAGATTTGTGTTGATTTTTTATTTTCTTTATTAATTATGATTTTTTTTAATTTTTTTCTGTTTTTATTATTTTTATTCTTAAAAATTCTTGGCGTTCTTGCTAAAACCTGATCAAGCCTAAGCCTTACCCATCGCTTTGGTCCCGCTTTCGCTTTTCACAACATTGACCGGCTTACTTTAGTTCTTGGAATGTTCCATTGACCAACATCTCCTTAGCAGTCTAACATATGGATTAATGTCTCTATTTCTATATCTGCTCACTCTTTGTGTACCTCAAACAAGTTCAAATTCAGACACATGTCCTTATGCTTAAGATAACCGAGTAGGTTCTGCATGTGATATTGTATGAATGCTGCGACGCATACCTAACCTGTATTAGAGTATATTGCATGATTGCAGTTCTTGTATCGAATTATGTGCTTTTCTTGCATTCACTAAGCTGAAAGTACTGTGACCTTACGATAAGTGTGCTTGGAGGATGTCTGATGTTATTCGTCTATCTGGCAGCTTAAACTGGCAGCATCAGCTTTGTAAAAACCCCAGGCCAAATCCAGATATCAAAACCCTTTTTGTTGATCATTCCTGTGGCCAGCCAAATGGTGTGCATGCCCCCTCATCTGCAAACGGTCCACTGCTTGGATCTTTACCCAAAGCAGGAGGTTTTCCTCCATTGGGTGCGCATGTGGTAATTATGCTACATCATTGCTAGTCATTCCTTTCAATAATAATCACCTGATTGTTTCTTTTCGGCTGTCCCAGCCTTTTCAACCTGCACCAGCACCAGTCCCAGCGCCCCTAGCTGGTTGGATGTCTAATCCACCAGCTGTTACTCATCCAGCGGGTTCTGGTGGTGTTATTGGACTCACTGCTCCGATAAATCCTGGTACTTTTATTGTTTATCTATTTATTTAACAGATACTAAATTCTTTTTTTCCCCTCTCTCCATAGGATGGAAACAATGCCTCTGAATCATATGTTATATGTTATAATCAATCTGTCAACCTGTATTTCCTGTTATTCTTATCGCATGTTATTCTTAATTTGGGTTGTTTGTGTAGCTGCTATTCTGAAGCATTCGAGGACGATTCCTACTTCCAACCCTGCGATAGAGTATCCATCAGTAGATTCTGATCATATTTCCAAGAGAACTGGGCCCTTTGGTATTTCTGAGGAGGTGTGCTGCACTGCCTTTGTCACTTTCTTTTCTAAGCATTTTGTTATACTAAGAAATTTATACACGGCTTCAAGGTATTGAATTTGTATATGTGAAGTTGTTCAGACCATTTATGTGATGTTGCAACACCTTATCCAGGTAAATTTGCCTGTAAAGCCAGTTGCCTATCCTCAGAATCACAGCCAGGCTACATACACGCCTGATGACTTGCCAAAAACTGTTGCACTAACACTAAACCAGGGCTCCACTCCCATGAGCATGGATTTTCATCCAACCATGCAAACTCTTCTTCTTGGTGATGTTTCTTGATCATTTAGCTGTCTAAACTTGCTATCACTGTTCTTTCCTTCTCAGACTGCAGCTAATCTTGTTGGTGTTTCCATGGTGGTGTAGTTGGTACAAATGTGGGTGACATTGGACTATGGGACGTTGGCACTAGGGAGAAACTGGTTCATAGGAATTTCAAGGTCTGGGAACTTGGAGCATGTTCAATACCTCTCCAGGTTGTTTCATTGTTTGCTTTAACTGAAAGTGTATGTTGAACTATTAACTTCTGGAATAACCTAAAGTTTGATTGTATGGACAGACTGCTTTAATTAAAGATCCAGGTGTGTCAGTTAACCGCATAATATGGAGCCCAGATGGTTCTTTGTTTGGTAAGCTTATGAAAGTAAAATGCTTATTTCAGGATTAGTTTTACTTGTAGTGTACCTCTGTTTTAAAAATAGCATGTGTTTGTAGGTGTTGCTTATTCACGGCATATTGTGCAAATATATTCTTATCATGGTGGTGATGCCATTAGGCAGCACTTGGAGGTATACACGAACCAAGTTGTATGTTGATGCCTGTCTTCACATTACCTGTTGGTGCTGGTAACTTGTAACTTTTGTCAATCATTTACAGATTGATGCTCATGTTGGTGGTGTCAATGATCTTGCATTTTCTCAACCCAATAAGCAACTATGTGTAATAACCTGTGGAGATGACAAGATGATTAAGGTTTGTTTCTGATTGATTATCAAGAATGGAGATATTAAATATTTATGCCTGTATAAATCCATTAATATAGTGCCACATTAGGTGTGGGATGCTGCTAGTGGTACCAAACAATATACTTTTGAAGGTCATGATGCGCCTGTTTACTCTGTTTGCCCACATTCCAAAGAGAACATTCAGGTAAGACATACAATAATAATAGCTAGGTATTACTTCAGCACTTTATATATGCATAAAATAACATTTTTGTTTTGTATGTTTTCTTATATTACAATATATGATGCAGTAGACCTCAATTTAGTTTCTATTTCTACAGTTCATCTTCTCAACAGCATTAGATGGTAAGATAAAGGCATGGTTGTATGATAATGTGGGATCTAGAGTTGACTATGATGCCCCAGGCCATTGGTATACTACAATGGCATATAGTGCTGATGGTTCCAGGTTTGCTTGCTGGATTGTCTCATATAGTTATGGTTAATTCATATTTTTCTGTCAACCATAGTACTTACTGACTTAACTATGAATTCAACTTTTAGGCTCTTTTCCTGTGGAACCAGCAAAGAAGGGGAGTCATACCTCGTTGAATGGAATGAAAGTGAAGGAGCTGTGAAGAGGACATACCAAGGATTCCATAAACGATCATTGGGTGTCGTGCAATTTGATACTATTAAGAATCGCTTTTTGGCTGCCAGTGATGAGTTTGTTATTAAATTTGGGATATGGATAATGTCAACCTTTTGCTGACAATTGATGCTGAGGGCGGCCTGCCTGTACGTCATATTATGGAATCCCTTATTCATATAGTTAAGATGCCCACACGCGCGCGCGCGCACACACAAAAAGCAACAATATATCTCGCACATACTTATGGAACAGAAGTATATCTGATATCGTGATCTTTGACACCTTCAATTCTTAGGCAAGTCCACGGATACGCTTCAATAAAGAGGGTACGCTGCTGGCCGTTTCTGCGCATGACAATGACATTAAAATCTTGGTAAATGCCGATGGAGTGCGCCTGTTGCGTACATCCGAAAATCGTTCTTTTGATAACTCTAGAACTGTTACGGGGAATGTCATCAGAAAGGTAGAAATCTCTGCTTACCTGGAAGTGTTTCGCCCATCATTACAGGTATGAAATAATTGTCTGTGTGAGACTGAACATTGTGCTTTTGATGCAGCCTGTAATCAGTCCTTTGTCTGCTGCTGCTGTTGCGACAAGTTCTGGAGTAAACGATAGAGCTTCGCCTGCAGTAGCTATACCTGCGATGGTTTGTGACACTTTTTATTCTATAACCTTGTGAAACTTTTCAATGCAAAAGCAGTAAATTTACTTGTCATGCTTTCATGCTGTTCTAGTGGTAGTCGTGCTTCTTTGTGTTCATGCTATTTTGGGATCATTTCCATCCAAACATTACTTGCTTTCTAATGGCTGTTACATATTTCTGTTTTATCACTTATTCTATTCAATGTCGACAGAATGGAGATGCTAGGAACTTGGTGGACGTGAAACCAAGAATAACTGAGGAATTGGCAGACAAATCAAAGATTTGGAAGCTTACTGAAATTAGTGAACCAGCTCAGTGTCGATCCTTGAGGCTTATGGATAACACGAGAAGAAGCAAGGTAATTCCTTACTATTAGCTATGTCATATTTCCTATTGTTTATAGCAATTGCATTCAAAGAGTCTGCCTCTGTGTATTCCAATTGGCCACATGTCTGGGCCTTTATATGCAGTGGGAGTTTGGCAACTTATCCAGCAGTGTTTGTCTTGGATACATGCAATCTTTGTAGTGCATTCTGCATCTGAGGAATTTAATTATCATGCTGTCATTAAATTATGGAGGTTGATTATTTAGTGTATAAGCTCATCATAGTTGATGCCTAATCCAAAAAACTCTATAAAACAGTTCTGATGATCTATGATGTTTGGTTCCTGCATATACCATGATCTCATGTACTGGAGGCATGATATAAGTTCTATGCTTTCATCAATATGTGCACAAAATGGGTCAGAAATACATCAAGTATTATTATCTTTCATTTATAATCTTTACTAGGAGATACACGAAGTATTTATGTATGTCATTAACATATAATTTAACTTATTACATGTAAATTCTGCTGCCTCTTTTTATTATCCTTTATTTTCATGCGACATATTAGGCCTTTTAGCTGTAAACTTAGATGAAACCACCTTTGTACTTGGAAATTTGTTCCTGGAATTATCTTCATTTTAATAGAAAGTCAACTCTTGTGAGATGAAACATCATAATGACAGTGTATACATCATTTAATTTTGAATGTTTTAAAGGTTTTAAGCTAGAATTAGAAATAGGATTTTTGTGCAAAGTAGATTTGCTGGATAAGTGGTAACCTCCAATTCTCAAAACCTCTCAAGTAATAGGTAACCAAATGCACAACCCCTTCATCTGAGTCCATGCCTCCTTGTGAGTCAAAACCCCACAAAGCCATCTAAATCTCTTACCTCTAAGTACAATTACCTTGGTTGTTTCACCACAGTATCCTTTCAGACTATGAATCCCTCATTGAGGAAAAAAAGGTTTGAATCCCTCATTGCGGTTGTAGAAACAATGACCTACCAAAGCATGCTTGTGATTCCAAGGATCATATAAAGCTTAATGTTGCAACAATGGACGCTAAGGTGATGGACTCATGTAACTGGTAAAACTAAGCAGTGAATGAACCTGCAGAGTATAAAATCAAAGGGATTTGAGAAAGAGCTCTACAACTCAGGAATGACATAATAATAGCAAGGAAAATATGTATTGCATGTGAAATTTTTTCCTCAAATTTTCATTCCTTTCCTTGCAAGTGTGACAACTATAATTACCCCAAAAGTGGTTGCATCATTAATATTTTGTGCATTCAACAAATTGTTGTTCTGGTTATCTGGTAATAGTTGAGACATCTGAAATCATGTCCAGAGTATATCACCATTTCTGTACATTCTTTTTTGATCTGACATGGGCAATAGCTTCTCTTGGCCTTGGTTTCCCTTAATATTTTCACCTCCATGATGCATTCTCCAGAAAAGGACTTTTCTGACACAATAAATTAGACACACTTGGAAAGTTGTGTTAAATTTTTGGTCAATTAAACCCTTCAGTTACTCCATGCTTATATTTGATGTACAATTCTCGCACTGCATATGAGATTCACACCAGTGAACGAGCATAGTTTATTAAGGTTCTCTTCTCAGTGTCAATTACATATCTTCACTATATAAAAGTAGATTAGATATTCAAAGTACTTGCATGCAGTTGTCCATTGTTATCAAGAAAATTTTCTATTCAGTATTTATGATGACGCAGAAATGAGAACTTGATTTTGGCTCATTGTTATGAAAATGAGACCTGTAACCAACACAGAAATGCGACTTGTGGTCTCCTGAAAAAAATATGGTAAATGTGAACGACATCATATTACAGTATGACTCAAATTAGGTTGTTTCAGCACCCCACAGGGTCTCTGGTTTGTGGAAGTATGCTCAGATTTGGTTAAATTCCACGAGATAGTATTATCAGACTTCTATACCCCACCTTATCACAAACATTCATTAATTGGACTCCATTTTATTTCGGAAGTTTTCTAACTTTCAAATCTACAATAAAAAAAAATAATCTGATATTTATATTTGGCATTCAAAAATGTTCTTTACAGAGTTGTTTATGTCATTATTCAGGACAATATTTTCAGTAACATTTAGATTACATTGTGAGGGTTCTCTAAATGTGACAAAATATGTTTTACATCCTGAAGATTGTCCACTGTACATGTGCGCGCGCCCATGTGCATGTGTGGTGTGTTTGGCGGATCTGGATAGCCTTATGCCTCATGTTAAAGATCATCAGTCATCTATACTATCTGTAGAAGTGTTTACTAATTCAATTGCTCTTCCATCCTATATTTTAGTTCTTGTAAGCAATTAATCACCTAGTTCCCTTGTGAAGCTTTTTTTTTTTTTTTGTGGAAAGAGGAGATTAAATTCAAGAATAATTGAGCTCATCGCCCATAGGAATCCACACAGAGCAAGAGACTTGCCAATCTACGAAATAATCAAAGAGATACAGAGTCAAGAATAATAGGAGGGATTCTTCCTTGCAGGGTCACAAACCAAAGACTTGAATATTTCATAATCTGTTATGTTTCTATGTACTTAGGGATTTGTGACATTAGCTTGGAACACCCCTCCAACCATAGGTGGTTCTAGGCTTCCAGTTTTCTAGAGAAAGTATTGCGCATAAATAAATGCAACTATTTTGACTTTTTAGGGAATACAAAAGACTCATAGATTAATGAACAATCTGGATTTTCTTGTTAACAGTCAACAAAAACTGGCTGGGTCAATTACCATATCTTTTCTGGAAAAATAGACTCTCTTTTTAACGTGTTAGAAAGTAGATGGATAGAGCTTTTACACCATACAGAAATTGCAAATTAATTTTCTTTGATCAAAGCAATCTTGTATTTGAAGGTCAACAAAATCTTCTGACCCGAAATCTTCTAGAAACTTATTGACTTAGCATTAAATGATATTCCCAATTCTCCCCATAGCTCAAGCAGTTGGAACTCTCTCTCTCTCTCTCTCTCTCTCTCTCTCTCTCTCTCTCTCTCTCTCTCTCTCTCTCTCTCTCTCTGCGCGCGCGCGCGCGCACTTGACCTTTCATTTTTATATTCAGGTTCTCATAAGCACCTAATCAACCAAGTTTCATATAAAGGAATTTCCTTTATCAATTGGTGAAGCTGCTTTGTCTGTTGCAGTTATGCTAATGTAACTTTAAAGCTAGATGAACTACACTACAAATAGATGTAATCATTGACTTAATTATATCACTGACGACCAAGTATCAACTGATTAAGTTGTATCTTTGTCTATGAACAACCTTATAATCTTTGTGTTACAGATATGTTACAAGCCTGAAACTGTACTGATTACCAAAGAAACCTTATTATGTCTTTTGACTTGATGTAAGCCCATTTTTTGGATTCCAGCCTGTCAGTCAATTGTTACAGCTTTTACACATTATAGTGCACATTTTTACATGTAATGCAGATATAGCTTTAAGCTGGATGAAATACACTAGATATGGGTGTAATCATTGACTTAGTATTGACGATAAACCAATAAAGTCGTATGATTCTATGTGAAGGACCTCATAGTCTCTTTGTGCTGCAGATATCTGAAAGTCTACCAATTTAAAAAAATTAACCTCGTTACATTTTTTTCACTTACGCCATTCTACTAATCAAATGTATTTACAATAATTTTATGTATCTATACAACTGCCTAAATTACTGTGCATGCAATGCATAATCTGTTACTGACTTTTCCAAACAGTTTTTATCTTTTCTCACATCTCTAAGTTTATCTTGATTCAGTTATATTTTGTGTGAATCAGCGAAAGTCGTAGAGCTAATTTAGTTAACATTGATAGTTGGGAGATGTTTATTTTTTTCATTATTCCCGTTGATTTATATTCTTTTATCAAGATGCTTTTATTTTATCAATGCTGAATTATGCAATATGAACTCCCCGACTGTCTAAATGATCGTGCAAACCGTGGCAAACCCACACTAATCGAATCTAAACTAGAGTCCATAGTTACACTAAGCCAAATGCATTGGCTAGTAAGAAAAACATCTAGTATTTCTTAGGCATATTTCCTTTGCATCGTTATTTTAGCCAAATTCATTGTTTTCTTTGGTTCTTGTTTTAGCTTCCCGTCCACCCACTAAAATAATCTTGATGAAGTAATATAATGGGCATACTAGAAAGATAAAAGATGATGTAACGCATAACTAGAAAAATGAGATGATGGATGTCCGCTTCCATTGTCAGGACATGGTCTCATGCATGGTATGGTCTCATGCATGTATGCACATCACATAAGAGTATCCTGGCAAGATGTGGTCTCATGCGTGCATGCATGCGCATCACTTGTAAGAAAAACAGCTAGTATTTCTTATGGATAATCTTGACGAGGTAATATAATGGGCATACTAGAAAGATGAGAGATGATGCAAAGCATAACTAGAAAGATGAAAGATGATGCAAAGCATAACTAGAAAGATGAAAGATGATGGATCTCTACTTTTACTGTCAAGACATGGTCCCATGCATGCATGCTCATCACATAAGAGCATCTTGCCATTTGTGTCGCTAACTTTCTGCTTTATCAGTAGAAAGGCAATTGTACTGCCATTGTCCTTCTAGTTATGGTAAACATGTAGACTCAACATAACCAAAAGATATGGAGTGAATAATTTCCTTTCTATCGACAAGGCATGGTCAGTGTTCTAAAAAAAGGTTTAAGCGGCCGATTAATCGTCCGCTTAAATGTTTTCGGCCTAACACCGAGCAGAACTTAAAGAAAGCGGTCCGATTACTCAGCCAGGCGATTAATTCGCATAAGCGATGATTAAGCGTCTAATCGGTGATTAATTAGCGCCCGTTTAAAGGTTATCAATTATTTTCTAAATGGATTCGAATTTTGAACCCATTAAGGTAATTGAACTCAAACCAGATCCAATAATTGAGAATATAAATTGTTGCATGTTGGAGAATTAATGCTCGCGAGCCCTAAATTTATCCGCATCCTTGATCCTCCTGTGGCGACGACGAAGCTCCTAAATCACACGAAGAAGCTCTCGATGCTCACGGTAATGAGACGACGAATCTCCCATAGTCCTGATTTTATTTGAAGATCCTGAAGCTCACAGCGGTGATGATTCTCCTGCGGAATTAGAGCTCCCGAAGTTCAACGACGAAGAAGTTCACAAAGCGCAAATCCTCCTATGGCGAACTCCCCCTTCAACAACGACCTCCCCTTGCAGTTGATCCTCCCACTGCGACCTCCCTCTTTGTCGATAAAGACATCCCCTGCAATTAGCTCTCTGGTCAGCAGCAAAGCGTCAACAACGACCTCATGCGTCGACGACGACCTCCCCTTGGTCAGCTCTCTCCCCCCCTCGCGTGCACATATTTTGCCCAGGTTCTTGCCAATGATCTTTGTTTCTTTTAATAGGCTGATGAGTGCCTCAAGGGTGAAAAGAATAAAGTTGCACATTACTTGCAGTTGCATCTAGCAGTGAATCAAAGTTGTTGTTGGAAGTATGTTGCTTTTTGAAAGAAATACATATATTTGTTCATTTAAAAAGCATTTTTTAACTATACTTGTTGAAGGTGGAGGTACATTGATGTACTTTGAACTGATTGTCATAATTACTTTTAAATGCTTCTTAGTACTAGCAATTTAATTTTTCAAGTTATGTTTACTATATCTTTTATGCTTTTTTTGGAGTTTATATAACTCATATTTTCATGTTTTAAGTATTCTAATATTATTATATATTAAAATAATAATAAAACGTGTAATCCGTTTAATAACCGTTTAAACCGTTTAAGCATTTTGCGCTCCTGGACCGCACGCGTACTGAAACCGCTTTTTAGAACATTGGGCATGGTCTCATGTTTGCATGCACATAGGAGGTATGATCCAGAAACTTTTATGCGGACAATTTAAAGTAAGAGGGAACAATATAATCTTTCGTTTTCTACATTTAATGCTCATTGTATTTGTTTATTATGTTATGTCAATACATCTGACAATACTCAAATATTCCTCCTTTCTCCATTCCTGTTATGTCTTACTCCTAATGTTTACTAATAATCTTTTTATCACGTTTGGGTATGAACTGCATCTAACTTATGTGTCTTATGCTAAGATAAGTTGCAGCATGGTTTATTAAATTGGGTTTATTAGATATATACCCCTCAAATTTCCCATTTAGAGAAATACCACCCAAGTCATTGGTACTACCAATTTACCCCTCTAAATCCTTTGAATCTCAAAATTTACCCTCCCTCTATCACTCTTTTAGAATAAAAATATTATTGTGTTAATTTTTTTAAATTTTTTTGAAAATGACTAAATTACCCTTATTATTTACACGGTTTAAAATCTTGGTATCAGCCAATATTTTTTGTGTTAATATCACCAATATCGGTAGTCAATATCGGCAACACTGGTCAGAAAATTCTTCTCGAATATTGGCCGATACTATAGGGTTAACATCATATCGTATACCTCAAAACCGATATGATATTGCAGATTTATCAGAATCGATCAATATTTCAAACCATGCTTATTTAAATGATTAAACCCCTATCTCAACTTAACCATAAAGACCCGTCTCTTTTTCCTCCTCCACTTCTCTCTCAAATGGAACTTCTAGTAAAATATATAACAAAAAGAAAAGAAAAATCACTAAAATTCTCAACATTAAAATCAACTTCTAAAATGACCCACTCTCAAAATCAAACTCATCCATATTTCCTTCATCATCAATAACACCATGAAGAAGAAGAGTGGAACTTTGAGTTTATGGGGATTGAGAGAGAGAGAGAGAGAGAGAGAGAGAGAGAGAGAGAGAGGGAGGAGAAGAATTAAAAAGATGGGGAGAAGTGTGTGTAAGAATTTTGGATCTGGAAGAATTTGGGTCAAGTCAAGATGATGGATATAAAAACAATAAAGAAGAAAAAAGGAGATGAGCATAAGTCGTAAAGCAACCTTATTCCATCCAAAATCTAAAGGGGTAAATTTGTAAGATCTAGAAGATTTGGAGTGTGAATTGGTAACATCAACAACTTGAGGGGTATTTTTCTAAATAAGGAAGCTTTGAAGCGTATATATCTAAAAAGACCTATTAAATTTGATTGGTAGTGATGTAGTTGGAGGAAAGCTAACATGATTAAAGACAAATTATTTCTTTGATTATTGGATACCCATTCTAAAATATGGAAAAATTTCTTCTTCCTCTTGATTATTTTCACATTTCTGTGTCCTCTCAATTAATGGATCATGCCTCTTCTTTATCAAGTGAAGTATAGAAACCTTCTTTCAAATAGGTAACAATTTTCCCCCCGACTGTTCTATTCATTTCTTTGATCACCTGTATTGCAATTACCAGATATTCTGTTTCATTCCATATGTTAGTGCTCTGCGTCTTAAGTCAATCCTTCAAGACCTACCATATTTTGCATCAGTTTAGAGCTGTCTCTATATTTTTGGAAATTAAATCTGGCAAAGTGTGTTACATGTAGAAGCGATTTCCTTATCGCTGGAGAAAGCATGCATGATATATATGAATGAAATTAGCTTATCTTACTTTACTGTTTAGATAGACTTCTTAAACTGTCTGTGCCCTTGATTTTCACAGTTTTTTTGTGCTTCTTTTCTTTTTTGGTGTTATTTAGAAGTTTCTTATTAGTAAGTTCTTATGGTTACAGATATCAAGATTGATCTATACCAATTCTGGTGTTGCAATCCTTGCTTTAGCTTCCAATGCTATTCATCTTCTTTGGAAGTGGCCTCGTAATAACTCGAGTGGAAAGGTATGGAAAGTCTTTATTTCCAGCATTCCCGGTATATTATTTATAAATGAGTCCGTGCAAGTTTACTCACGCTAAACTTTGCAGGCAACAGCAAGCATTGCCCCTCAATTATGGCAACCAGCAAGTGGCATACTGATGACAAATGATATAACCAACACCTATCCTGAAGAAGCAATTTCTTGCTTTGCCCTGTCAAAGAATGATTCTTATGTCATGTCGGCATCAGGAGGAAAAATTTCTCTATTCAACATGATGACCTTTAAAGTAAGATTTAAATTCAATGATATAAAATGGTCAAATACTCTAGGTAAACCATTTTGACTTGACATCCGGTGAGTGCAGACCATGACAACTTTCATGCCTCCCCCACCAGCAGCAACATTTCTTGCATTTCATCCTCAAGACAATAACATAATAGCTATAGGAATGGATGACTCTACAATCCAAATCTACAACGTCCGAGTTGATGAGGTATTTTTTTTTTGTTTGGGCCCCGGGGGGGGGGGGGGGGTGGGGGTGTGGGGGGACAATGTTTATTACACTGCTTTAGTGAGAAGAGAAAATGTAGTAGATTTTAATCAATCATTTTATGCAGGTAAAGAGCAAGCTCAGAGGCCACTCAAAAAGAATTACTGGTCTTGCCTTCTCAAATTCTCTAAATGTCCTGGTCTCATCGGGAGCTGATGCTCAGGTGAGAACTGATCTGTCATAAGTTTTTACCATTTAGGTGATCAATTATGGAATGATTGGCTTAGATCTGGTACTTGGACTGCGTGTTATTTGCTTCCCTTATATGAGTATTTGATACCACAATTGAAATTTTTTCAAACTCTTCTTTCAGATTTTATCGTTCATGTCTTTCATATCGAAAGCCATTAATATCATATTGTGATTTTCTTTGGATTCCTACTTGTACATCGCTCGACTGTGTTTCTTTCTGCAGCTTTGTGTGTGGGGAACTGATGGGTGGGAGAAGCAAAGGAACAAGTTTTTGCAAATTCCATCTGGCCGCACTCCAACCACTATTTCAGATACCCGTGTTCAATTCCATCAAGATCAGATACACTTCTTAGCTGTACATGAGACACAAATAGCTCTCTATGAAACCAATAATCTAGAGTGTGTGAAGCAGGTATATTCTTTTCTGAGTTGTTCGGATATGCAGTTCCCAAAATAATTATGTTGTCTTCATCTCTTAACCCTTCTTTTATTTTCTTTGTATTTAGTGGGTTCCACGTGATGGTTCTGCACCCATCTCCCATGCTACCTTCTCATGTGACAGCCAGCAGATATATGTTAGCTTTTTGGATGCTACCATCTGCATATTCAGTGCTGCAAGTTTCAAACTTGGATGCCGAATTAATCCTGCTGCCTATCTTCCAGCTAATGTCAGGTAGGTTTTGCTTCTTGAAAATACTCGGTCCTACACGCTGTTCATTACTGCATATGACTGAAGGTTAATGTAGATCTTCAAAATTAGTATACATGTCTTCAAGTAAGATAGAAAAAATTATGAATTAATTATGAATTATCTTTCTATACTAGTTATATCATACTTTTCATTATCTATAAAATATAAAAATTATATCCCTCAGTCCTCAATATGAATTTTGAGTGGCAGCAGCTGTCAAGGCTAGTTTGATATGAGAGCATTGGAGCTGGCTTGTACCTATTCTTTTTTATGATTTTTTATTTTTTTTGGAGTGGGGGTTTTGGTTGGTAAGATGGGTCTTCATGTCCCATCAGGCTTAGGATCTAACTCCAACTCGGGGTTAGGCCATAACACCTGTATCCAAACACAGCCTGACAGTACCCATGTGTTTTCCTAATACTGGGATTATAAACTAGAAGTAGAGCTAGAATTGTGATATACTTTGGTTCACTTCTCACTCAACTATGGCTTGAGATATTGATATTTCATTTTGTTGAAATTCGTTCTGACCAAAATGGTTAGGACTAAAGAGATATCTTTCTATCACTCAACCCTAGGGGTATCATAGTCACAGAGTTCACAAATTATTTGAAAAGATTGTGAATAATTTGCAATGTGCTGGGAAACAAATCCATTCTCAACAAATTCACAGACTAGAACATTAATGGCCAGTTCACAAAATTATTCAATAGATTCATGAATAAACTGTTATTTTCCCCTCTGCGTTCATTTAAATTTATTCAAAACAATTCTTTCCTTATTCGACCCTTTTTTCTATGGAGAAAGGGAATGATTTTTACCAGTGGTCCACATGGAAGGTTGTGATCACATGGAGAAGTATTTAATAAATATAACTATTTCATATGATATTACTGCTCCCTTTTTAGATTGTCCTTCAGGACTTTTGCTGAACAATTCGCAAAATATTTGAATGTTTCATGAATTCCAGACTCAATCCACACTGAATAATTCCCCATTGTCAAACTTGTGGCTATAATGGGAAAAACTAAATTGATTAAATAAATTAAATAAAGATAAAGAACTAGTTTAACCACCTCTTTGATTCGATCATTCAAAATTTATAAAGCAAGCAACACCTATAGGTTAAGCATTCATTTTTATCTGGGAATTTTTAACTTTTTTTCTTTGAGTAGAATGTCATAGCAAATTGTTCACAAATGATGTTACAAATTACATATTAATTAACAAGCAATCCTTATGTCTCAATAAATGAAAATATTGCACATAATTATATTAATCCCTACTCAAAATTCAGTTCCACATGTCAAAAGAAACTTCAAATCTCAACATGTCATCAGTAAGTGAGTTGTGCGTCATCATGTCATACTTAAAACTTTCTTCAGCATTTCTTGTGCAAAAACTTGAAGTCTTGTAAAACATCTCTTTATTGTGTCAGCTATTTATATAAATATTGTATATGACAAGAATAGAAAATCAACAATATTGTCAACTATATTGTCCGTCTCATTGAAAAATCATGATAGAATATGCAACCTTAGATTTAGATTTTTAACAAAATACTCTCATACACTTTCACATGTGAGAATTAAGAATCATGATGGTATTTTCTAGTATATTTACTTTATCAGAATGAATTCTAATAGTACTAATTATTATTATTTTCCCAAATGAAACCATGATTCTAATAGGTATATGATCTACTAGCTCATACATTTTGGATAAGTATCAAAACTAGATATATGTTATTTTTGAAAATTATGAAATTTTACAAATAATGTCTCTATATATGCACATTATAGTAATGAATTGTATTTCCATTAATTTAATATCTTCATAAATTATTTCCATATTGTAGCAAATTACAGGTTTCAACAATTTGGACTTTTCTTCAAACCTTAGTTTTTTTAGAAACGATAAAATAAAAGATAAAAATTGTATCAGTTAATATTTTTTTAAAATTCTGCATTTTTTGTGCAAAATACATATTCTATCATGTCTTCTGCAATTTTGTAGATGCTTGACAAATTATATAATAGTCATAAAAGTCACATAATTAAGATAGTATGCTTTAGAATTTTTAAATCAATACATTTTGAATTATGGCCATTGGAATTTATTTAGTCGAGATATAAAGAGAACATAAACCCCAGATGTAATTAGAATATTTTGTTATATCTAAATGATTGCACAAGTTAATATCTCATAAAATTTGCAGGTTTAGAGTTCAATTCCAGTTAGAACTAATGTAAAATTTTAATTCTTTCTTAATGAGAAAAAATAAAAATAAAAATCTCATCAGAGCAACTATAGAAGAGGCTTGGTGGCTTGCGAGGAAAGACTAGCTAACAAGCGAACGAACAAGAGCTCCTACTCGTGTTCCTGCTCCAATTCCTGTATCAGAAGCTACACAAGACGCTTTCTATTATTTGAAATTCTACTCTGAAAAGAAAGAAGGAAAAAAAAAAAAAAAGAGGAAACATGTAATACAATCTTGAAGAATTACTGCAGAAATAGTATTTCTTTTAATCTTCTTTCTTTGGCCCTAGTTCTTTTTTAAACAACGATGTACGCACATGACAAATTATCCACATATTAGGGTCTTATGTAGGAGTAGAAACAAACTCTTTAAAAGATTTGGAGAGTCTAATAGTATTAGAATTACTAATTTTGATTGAGCTTCTATGAGCATGTATTTGAAATTAGGTTAAGAGGTTTTAAGTTTGAATTTTAAAATGTATCAGCCTGAAATCAACCAACAACAAACATATTAAACCCAAAAATCATCAATTATAGTGAAGTTCATTAGTACTTAATTTAACCAGTTTAATCTGAAGAACCTTCAAATGGGGCTTAGTAAGAAACATGTGTAGATTGGATGTCAGCATCAAAGATAGAAACAACTCTAATCCTTCACATAATTACAATAATTCATGTTTGGCATAAAATTGCCAACGTCATCCTTAGTTGACATTTGCATCGTTGAGTAATCATAATCATCAATAACTTGTTAGCATGTATGATCTTGATTATCTAGATTCTAGGTAGCATGGACATGGATGCAAAACACCAGTACAACACGAGACACGAGACACGAGACACGACACAAAATCCTTAAAAAGTAGTATATGGGACCACTAAGACATGACGCTAAAATCTTTAAAAATACAAGAGTGCATATATACATGCATACATAGACATGTCCCTGCATCCAAAATTCAAACATCTAATAATATAATAACATGTGATGGTTACACATATACTAAAATTTTAATCTACATACAATTTTATGCAAAAAAGAATAAGCTTGGCTCTTCAAGTTTCTCTAAAGTAGCTCAATGTATCTCACTTTTTACATTGAAACATATCTAAGCTAATTCTACTTTTATATAGATTAAGATTTCGACAGATTTTTTTTACTATTGTCTTTAACACATTGAGTATATAAAGTCTCAAATATGTAATGTGCAAACAAATGATGGAAAACATATAAAAATTGAAAATGTAATAGTGATGAGGTGGATTATAAAGCATTCGAGTATGCGGTGTGTCCGATACAATTGACAATTGATAGAATGTTTGTGCACATAATGTGATTAGGATAGAGTATTCATATAATAAACGTTTCCAAATCCTAGTCCTGGTTGTCCGAAATGAGCAGTTATGTCTCAGTTCATGATGCCTTTGTTAGTAACCTGTCCAAATCAATATCACAGGTTTGCATAAAATTGTCAATACTTGTTGTCAGAGTGAAATTTTTTAAAGTTTGTTTTATTTCCTCTTTCTAAGGGGACTTTACAGAAACCTCTCGTAAGTTTCTGGATCTTAGATTTCTTTCAAAACAGGTTTAATCCTCTTAAAGTCAGTTTAAAAGAAGCCGCCTATATGAGCAGTTTGATTAAGAAGAGAAGAAGCAGAGTTGCATAATTAGTCTCAATATGAACCGAACCAGGCATAAACTAAAGGAAAATGTGTCTTATGCTTGAAATAAATAATAGTTGATGGATTGGATCCACCTATTCAAATATCGAAATTGTAGCCTCGCCCTCATCTATCCTCTCTTTTTTATTGTAAAGGGGAAAAAACAAAAAAGAAAAAAAAAAGAATTTAGTTTTATGCACATCCAAATGAAGGGTCACAAACCTACTTCTTGAAGAGCTATTCATCATCAAAATTAGAACTGCCATTGAGGTCTTCTAGTTCTTGGGTTCTAGTCATCATCATCTTTTGGTTTAATTCCTCCCTCTACCATGTAACATACAAGATCAAGTTTTTTTTTTTTGGGGGTTGGGGGGGGGGGGGGGGGGGGGGGGGTCTGTTTCTTAGGCCATGTGACGTTGATACTCTCGCCCCACGAAGAACTGGAGAAAGAAAAAGTTTAATTGCTAGACTGGTTTGGCTGCAGCTTTTTGGTGGAGTTTCTATCGAATTAAATCAATGTGTAAGATGTATTAAAATAAATCAATGATCCATATTCACTCTAGACACAAACAATAAGGTACTCTTATAGTAGTAAGGGTTTATCTTCACTTGATTTATTTGAATAGGTATTTGTTGTACTGAACCCATGATTATACCCTTAAAATTGGTTCAAATCCAGACCCGATATGTAAATAAGCCAAGTCTGGGTTCAAAAAAATTGAATGGACATAGACCTGACCCCGAGCTTATACGAGTCCAGTTACATAGTGAGCACTCGTTACTGTATCACACTTTATTTGAGATTGGATCAAATAATTAATCAAAATTCGCTAGAAAATTTACTTCCGAACTCAACATAAGCCTATCTATAATCTGTAAAGATAATTGCCAATCTGGTGAGTATCAAAAAAGAAGTATACATCACGTCCTGCCATCAGTTGATTAAAGAAATGATTTAACCATAATACATTATTGGTTGTGCCATATTCAAAGATGAGCAAGGCTTCATTTCATTGCTTTATTGTACACTTTCTTCTTGTTTTTTTTTTAATCCAGAATATGTCATTATGTAAATAGGAGTTTGTAGCAGTGAGTGGGTGCCCCCAACCCGTACCCGGTACCCTTCTCTCCCTAAGACACAAACACATATAGCCCGCCCACCTATACACCAGATCGTGGCTCCTTCCTGAAAGAAGAAGAAGCTGGTATAAGAAGTCACAAGTTTGGTACAAGAAGTCACAAGTTTGGTATTAAGGAATAATTCAACGAGGATCAAAAGTTCGGAAGGTGGGAAATATCCGAAAAATTTGGAAAACATTCAGCAATAGTTTGAATTTAGCATAGGGGAAATACATATTATATTCAATTATCAATAAATTACATTTCCCCATCAAACATAACAAACAAATGGAAGAATTCATAGATGATGTAACTTTCATGTTGGAGGCCATGGATGGAACCAGGTTATGGCTATTATATGAAGTCATTTTTCTTTTCAATATGAAAAGTCATGAAAAATAGGTGAAAAATTCGCGATTTAGATGTGAATTTTACACAATAATTCGCGAGCCAGCCAAATAATTGAGACCCTTAAATTAAACATAAAGTGGCCTGTTTTAGCTTTGGAGTGAATAATTTGTGAATCTTTTTTTTAAAAAATCGTGAATTTTGTGGCATTGGGTACAAGCCCATTTGGGATTATAACTGTTTTCATGCTGGAAGAATCATAATCATTTGATTAATTATAATTTTCGAAACTATTAACCGCACATAAGGGGTATTTTGGTAGAAGGTGTAATCCTAACCGCTAGGAGTCACATGACTCAGTTGACGGTGGGATGGGTGTCAGATTTTTTATTTTTATTTTTTAGGAGTGGGAGATTTTTTATTTTTATTTTTTAGGGTTGGTTGGTGGGAGATAAGGGGGTTAGTGAAATCTGAAATCTGATCTTGGAACTCTGAAATTGCTGAAAACTAAGGAGTTAGTGAAATTAACCCTATGTTCCATCTCCTCTTTTCTTTTCCCCTCACATGCACATCATTCTGATTTGGAATTTACCTGGGACGAATGTGTAAGAACTGATAATAAAATCTGGTTGATAATCTAACAATTTGTGTACATGAAAAGTTATATTCTAATATATAAAAATTTGCATCAGATGAAGACTAATACACTAATAACCGTAGTGACCTGAGATGCTTGATTCATACTTAGCTTGACTCCACATTCAAAAATGCTAGCCTTTCATGTCTTGTGTCTATAATCTTCAATGTGACTCGATTTAGATGAATTTCTCTTGTTACGGTATAATTATAATAAGCTCCTGATATCAAATTTCTTTGTTAAGAAAACTATTATATAAGGAGAATATAGATCATCCAATCTCTGTGTGTCTCATTTTCTGCTTTTATTTAAGGTATTGTTTCCTCTTCTTTCGAATAAACGCCATAGCTCGGTCTTGAACCCGGGACCTTGCAAAACGAACCCCACAGCTTAATGCTGCAGGCCTCAATGGCGATCCAAAATAGAATTGTTTCTGTTTGTCTGAGGGGTTCATTTTGATTTCAGGGGGAGGTATCAGGTATGAACTTGTGTTACTTTTGCAAGGGTAGACCAGGCTGCCTTGTTCTTCCATGAACCTGTTAGACGATTATTTTGGGACGTTGCTTACAACTAAAGTTGGTGGCCCAAATTTTGTGAACCAATATGAATTTGGTCACTATTTTCAAGCTTGACGGCACTTGCATAATTCAAAAACAACCTTTTTTCCCCTCTGATAATTCAAAACAAACTTTAGAGTGCTGATATCCTTCTCTGCCACCTCCATATCTTTGCTTTTCTAAGTATGGTCTGAGATGTTCCCCCCCCTTTTAATTCTTAAAGATGCAGAATATCTACTCCCAGTTTTTTGTAGTTAAACCGGCAGATCTGTCATATAATCTGTGCTCATCACTGATCTTGGTTTCTCGTGTGACTCTAGTGCAACTGTCTATCCGACTGTTATCGCTCCACACCCATCAGAAGCCAACCAATTTGCCTTGGGACTAACAGATGGCGGTGTTCATGTTTTGGAGCCTCTGGAATCTGAAGGAAGATGGGGTGTTGCCCCACCTGCTGAGAATGGATCGGCAAGCAGCATGTCCCCAGCACCTCCAGCTGGATCCTCAAGTTCGGATCAACCACAGAAGAAGTGATAGAAGCTTTCGTATGCGTGATGTTATTATTACTTATAAGAATAAATTGTTCGCTTCTATCGGAAGCAATCATTACCATCATTTTCCAATTTGCAGCTTGGCCGTCGAGGCAGCAGTAGTCGATGAATATATGGAAGCAACTTAGCTTATGTTTGTGCAATAGAGGTCCCATCTGGCATACTCTATTGTTAGTTTGATATTTATCTTTGTTATGGACGCAAAAGTGTGTGGTTATTGAGGTATGGTAGGCTAAAATCTTGGAACTTGCTTGTACCTAAACTATCTAGTTAAGTTATAACTTGTTTCTGATGTGGATTTGTTCAAACACTTTCTTTCAGTTGGTTTAGTTTTGCAGTATGCTGTATGTTTGTTCGTATGCCATCATCGTCGTTGTCATCATTGTTTGTTAAAGCTTTTAGAGAAGTTTATTGAGGAACGTCAGAACTTGACGTGCTGCCTGGAATCTGAGGATCGCGTAATCCATCTCTTGTGATGTGCAGCAAGCAGGATGACGGGTAAGGTTTCTGCAATAGTCTGGCATGACAATGACCATCACTTGTAAGGCTTGTATGTGCCCTGATGTGCGTTCTCAGCGAAAATGGCACCTGGCCTGTCAAGGTGCGTGCAATCAGTTTTGCTGCATGTCTGCCAAGCTCCTTAGTAAACACCGACAGCTGCTCGACGATCAAGCCCCACATTGCTTGAGATGTGTCACCATATCCCAAGCAACAAGGCAAACCATACTTCTTCAAACTGACACTCATCACAATCCCATTCTCACCCCATTACTAATGAGAGCTTCTCCAGCACTCTTGACAACCCACTCTCATCCCTTCGCCAGCGACCAATTCTGTTCACAGTCCAGTGAAGTAATGATTACCGTTCGAAGCTCAACTAGTGCTCTGGCACCTATCAACACAAAGCACATTCTCGCAATACCTTCAACGAACTATCAACAGCAAGAACATTGAGCATCTTACAGACCTGAAGAAGCCTTTACATACATTTAAATCTTCGACATGGCAGTCGCCATCAAGTTTATATTTACAGTATCTACAGGATTTGGACATAATTGAGCAACCACGCATTGCTTCTGGCATCACTCGGCAGGCTCTGAGTGCTGCTATCCTTGAGCAAGCCCTCAATGTACACCCACACGCGCGCACCCCAACATTTTATATTTACACCTTGAATTTATTATCATTTTCCCATATTTACAGAGTTTGTCCTTCAAGTGGTAACTCTGCCCTCAAGTTATTGAGTTTGTGCTTCAAGTGGTAATTCTGACCTCAAGTTATTCAGGTCTAAAATTAACGAGATTGGGGAGAGCAGCCAGCTGAAGCTTCTTGATATCAGTGGCAGTGACCTTGCAAGATTCCAGAGAAAGTGATCGCAGGTTCTTGAGTGGTTTCAGATGCTGCAGTCCAGCACTCGTAACACGGGAACTCGAGACATTCAGAGAGACCAAAGAAGTCAATCCTACAATATAGGTGAACAGGGATCAGAAAATAGATGATAACAAAAGATAGAACACCAGAAGAGATCAAATCTCAAATACAGCAGTAAACAGTGTCATACCAGAAATCAGCTCCAGGGTCTTATTTGTGAGGTTGCCATTTTGAGACAGATTTAAGAGGGTCAATGAGGTGAGATCTTTTATGTTCTTCACTCCAGCATCAGTAATTGACCCACCGCATACTTCAAGTGAGCGCAGGTTCTTAAAATCTGGCAAGTCAAAATCCAGAGATTTAGAGTTCTTTTGAGATTGTTATGCCAAAATGTTTCAATAACGCAGAGTGTGGCTAAAAGAATTCCTATGCATCTTCCCATCAACCAAATTTGGAAAAAATTTAGTGGGCTTTGATTCTAGAATATACATATAAATGGATCATCAAGTATAGGACAGCTGGGAAATTTCTAGATACTCTAATTTGAGACTATAGAAGAAATACGGTGTCTTTAAGCTACCTAAATTATGTGTATCTAAGTGAGATAAAAACTATGCTCCTCAAAGCAAGTTTGCAGAAATTAAAAATACAAACATTTCCCATTTGAGGTACAGATGGGTTAGATGTGAGAATTTACACCCAGATTTTAAGAGGGGCAAAAAGATTGAAAAACAACTGGAAGTTCAGGTCTCCTAATGGATTCATATATATGTGAAAAACTACTAGAGAGACTAGAATGTAAAATACATTCGTCTGGAAGTCTTTGAAGCATATATTTACTTTTATTACAATTACTTGTACTGGTAGAATGATAGTAAATTACCTAGATAATTATGACTAAGGGAACAGAAGCCTACCCGTGAGGCCTTGTTCATTTAGGCCTAATCCTAAAGAATTTCCTAGATACCTTTTCCCCCTTGAGATTAAGCCAATCCTTAGAAAAGTGTTGCTTGGGTACTCAATTTCCTACCCAATCCAAGGATTAGACTCCCAAGGAATGGGCTAATTATCAGGATTTCTGAACATAATGACGTGCTTTCCAAACATTTCTTTTAAGTATCTAAACAAGCATTTAGGATAAAAGTTTCAGGGATTCTCAGCGAAAGATATAAGTGCAAACCAAGAGATTTTTACCCCAAATGAGAAACTAGGAATTTTGATCCTAACCATTCAAACATGATCTAAAGGACCCAAATACCTTGCCAAATCTCTGGGGGCAGATTTGGCCCAAGCGATGCTGCAAACAAGGTATAGACATGCAACAGTTGGAGATTGGAGATCCATATAATTTAATCTGGGTAGGAAATATATGCAAACTGGAGGAAGCTCACTCTGTTTAGATATCAAAATACTTATGCTATCAAATAGCTAAGAGAACATTCTGCGCTACAAGTTCCCAGGAAAAAAATAATCAAAAAATAAAAAACAGCAGATTGAACAGGATAAGTTCCCAATTACGGAACTCATGCTGCTTATAGAATTATCCGGTATTGCTACCTATTAAAGATGTTAAGAAACTTAAAGAACAAAGCATATAGGCTATTAAAATGTATAAATCAGTTCACCTACATCGGAAGCAGTTTGTTCCGGAGTCTGTAATACGCGCTCCAAAAAGATCCAGATGAGTTAAACCAGTAAGAGCTGCAACAGCACACAGGAGAAAGTGTCAGTTTTTCACAATGAGTCTAAAGCCTTAGGATCATAACAAGTCTGATGGGATTTGTTCTGCGCGCTAAACAAATAGACAATATTAGATGAGAGCATGAAAGATTTTGAACTCTACAGCTAAGGGGAAGAATAAGCGATACTATCAATGTGGAACTGTTGAACAGAACTCATAGACATCATCCACAAAGAAACCTAAAATTTTCTATCAGGGTATGTAAACTGATTTGTATTTCAATTATGGTTGACCAAACTCATTCTTCACTGTTCTACCTACTCATCTCAGTATCGAAGAGAATTATTCAGACAACTTTTAAACCTACCTACAAAAGTCAGTATTCTCTTTCTAATCTGTAAGAAATTCCAACCTCTTAACATTTTACAATTTTTATTCTCTTGGGATATTTTTCTTTCCAAAGCTATGAACAAATATGTGGAATGTACTGATGAATTTAGCAATGATAAGCCACAAGTGTCTGTGATGTGATCTCATCCCATTAAGTACAACATAATGATAACAATAATCCTGAATACATGTTTCTTTTAACTATAACACAAATACCAACTGTACTTACACGAAATGGGATATCACAGGCTGCTGAAGCATGCAAAATGATTGGTTAGAGCCGCAATTGAATCAATTGTCAGACCTGTGGAAATACATTAACTGGGCCACTCTGGTTCTTCGGCAAAATTTTTTGCCATAGTTTGGTATCGCAGGCTGTCCAAAATCAGTTCGCATACACTTTTTCCATATTTGGGGATTAGGCCGATCTTCTTGTTCAGCAAAATTTTTAGCTCAGGATGAATGTGATTCACAGAGTAAACCATATCATCTTGCCTCTTCTTCATCAAGACTTCTTCATCTAGTGCTATTTGAAAGACTGGTACCAGGTAGCATGCATTTATACTGCGTCAAGCGTAATTGTTATAAATGTCAAGATTTTATGGCATGTCCCTCACCCGGTCATACTTGCCAAGTAACATGGCACCGAAAGGATTGTACTCCATGTAATAGGCGGTAAAAATTTGATCAATTCTTTTATGGGGTTCCTTTCCATATCTGATCAATTTTCAAAAGAAACCTTACGCAATGAAGATTTGAGCACAAGTGAATAATGTGTGTTCATATCTAATCGATTTTCAAGAGAGAGCTTACATGGTGAAGAAGATGAATTGAGCATAAGGGAATAGTCAGGTTTACTATACCTTGGAATGAATTTTTTTATATTATTTTGAAACATCAGTAATCTACTTGATTTAAAGATATTATTGAAATTATATATCTATTTCAATGCTCTCAAACATTTCAAGTTATGGATGTCTGTTGCAAATTCGCACGGTTTGTCAAATGTACTACAGAGAGATTGTCTTCACTCTTTATCTTAGTCAATTTCCCACAAAAAGAAACATTTTGCTTCCTCAGCATGTAGGAACTGCTTTCTCGGCTGCTACCAGGATGGCCCCCACCAAGAGAAAACTGTGTCCACCAGAATCTCAGGACTCAAAGTTGAGGCTTTGTTGTTGAAGCAAAACACTGCCTGGACCAGCCAGAGAACATTATACTTCAATGCCACAGTGCTTGCATAATGAAGAGAAGAACTCCGTCCTAGGACTTCGAAATTGCTTATCTCAGAATAATTCAGTTCAGGAAACTTGAACCAATTACAGAAGAGATAATCTTACACAGGAAAGAAATATATTACATCAAATAGATGCCAGTTAGCGGAGATTTAAAGGTGTCACATAAGTATGTCGTTATGTGCATATTGGTGTGCAGTTTCCTATGCATTAATGCATCATTATAAATATATGTAGACAACATTGGTATTTCAATACAAATTTCCAAATTCATGTGAACAGAATTTAAGGACTTACTTGTAAGAGCTGATATCCCTACATCAGTGATCTGTCGGTTATCCAGATTAAGTGATTTAAGGGTTGTCAGTCCAGACAACCTTCTCAAACCACTGTCACTCACTGAAGTGAAAGAGAGATTGATATTCTCCAAATTGCACAAACCTACAGAAGGCATGAACACCATACATCTTATTATTTTCTGCATAGGTAGACAAACATTCCTACAAAATCCTTGCAGATTACTATTAAAAAGCACAGATGCAAAGAGCGTGACTTCACAGGATTTAATTCATGATCAAAGAGCACATTCATTAGCCTTTCCCAAATTTCTACAGCCTTTAAAAAAAATAATCAAAAAAAATTGCATTGTTCATCTTCCCCAATCCCCAACCCCAAAACCCTAACCTGCTGCCATCTTCTTGCCACCACCACCCTCATTTTCCTCAACCCTCTGACTTGCCTTGCCTGTCCGCGACCGACGACTCTCCGGGCTGGAATTGATGCCAAATCAATATTGCAGCAATCAGGACCTCACCTCTATCTTCATCCTTCAACTGCGACGTCAACCTCTTTTTTAATTGGAAGATCCCAACCCCAATTCGACGCCACCACCTCGCCATCACCGCCAGCCTCACTTCAGTCGCCGCCATGACCTCAATATCCAGATCTGATCTCAAGGTTTCATTGAGATCTTGCGACGCCAACATCCACACAAACACTTCGATTTTGTCGTCTTCTCTCGATGACCCTTCGACTTCCACGAGATTGTGCAGACCCTTCGACTTCAAACTTGTTCAACCTTGCGCCGACTCCTCTTTGCACCCAAATCTCCTCAAATCCATCGACAGCGACCAGATTCCTCTTCGAACTCATAACGCCGACATCTCAATCTTGGCCTTCTTGTCAGAAACTGTCATCGACACGCTCGTCGTCAGAATCCTTGCCACCGGCTCTCTGTGACGTTGTGGGAGCTCTGGCCGAATCACCTGCACCCCGCTGACTGCAATTTGCTTCAAACCTAATTGGCACTCTTCAACCCGATTCCAATTTGGGTTCATTGCCAAACCCGACCCAACCTGCAAGCAAGCTATCAGCGCGAATCCGTCTCAATTGCAGACCGACTTGCTTCTACAGACCTAACCCGTTTGCACTCCTGATTTGGTTTTCAATTTGTTTCCCAGTCATTAGCTGATTCGAGCCATTTTTTAGGCGTACAAATCGTGGGAGACTCGTCTACGCATCACAATGGTCCTCGAGCTCAAGGTGGAGACAATCGTCCTCCTTTCAACAAACCGAAAAGATTCTAAAATGTTGCAATTTCATTTCCACCCGTCTCAGATTCAGTCATGTTGACAACAGATCCAGTTTTAGTTTTTGAAATTTTCATGTGTGATGTATAAAGTGAGTGATTCACCTGGGTGAGATGCTCCAATTATTGATTTCTGAATTTGTCACCATCCGAGTCTAAAATGATGTCTTTATTACAGAGAACTAAAGGACGAGTTTTTTTAAAACTCGAGAACAAGTTTTCATCATTCAAGCGAGAATTGATGTGAAACATGAAGACCAATTTGGTTGTAGTCATTTAGTAGTCTTTTATCTTTTAGTAGTTTTTATTTTATTTTATTAGTTTTTATTTTCTTTATTTGAGGCACAAGTAGCGCATGTGGCTCTTTTCTATATATTTAGTCTTGTAGTTATTTTACGTAAGATCAATTGATTGTTGAGGTTTTTTTTATAGTTCTTTAGAATCTTTATATAAGAAACATGAAGTGGGAGAGAGATTCTCCTAGGTGCGAAACCTGAATTTAAATCTCCATGTACGGTGCATGAAGTGGGTGAGCGATTTACTTAGGTAAGATGCCTTAATTAATCTTTATTTTTTCTCTAATTTCCTAAACTTTAGATTAGTTTACCCCAATTCCACCTCAAACCCTAGCTCTTTTTCCTTCCGTCCTATGTCACTTGCCCTCATAAAAATGGGATTGGTATGGAGCATAAATCTCCAAGAAAAGATTGCCATATTTTTTGGATGCTATCAGCCTAACTTCAGCCCTTTAAGCAAGTGTTAGGTCAAAGGAATAGCCATTAGAGGAGCTCAGGAGCTCGACATAAACTTTGGGAGGCCTATCGGCTGTTAGATAAACATACCTTACATAGGTCAAGGAGAGAAAATTGATGCAACCAAGGAGCAACTCTCCAAACTTTGCTTGGTCAAGAAGAAGGGATATTAACAACAAAATTTCCCTGCATTGTCGTAAGGTTCAAGATGAGACCTCGAAAAGCAAGTTGAACTCTTTTTCTTCACACACACACACACACACACACACACACAAAAGACCCCGGGCTGTGGTGGTGGGGTGTGCATGGTTATGTGGGGGGGTAAGAATTTTTTTTTTTATGGGCGGGGGTTTTTTTTTTTTTTTTTTGGGGGGGGGGTTAATGGAGTGGGAGTAAATAGTCTAGTCAAATAATCAACTTTAGGATATAAATAGCCCCTGCCAAAGATTTTATAATTCTAGAATATAAATAGGCCCACTTCTATAACTGTACGGTATAGCCCAGTCGAAGATTCTATAGTGGCAGTGGCACATCCTAGAATATAGCATTTTACTCCCCACTTCTTCCATAACTCTAGGATATAAAAAGCCCCAATTAAAAATTCTTAGGCTGCAGAAAAGAAAATTAAAGGGGGTTAAAATGTATATCTTAGCAAGTCCCATCAAATTCGGCTTGGAGCTCTTTCCTTTTTCTCAACCAGAAAAATACAATCCTTAGCTTGGTAAGATATACTTGATATACTTGAGATGTCCATCCATATGGAATTGCCTTTTATATTAGAAGATTCGCAGCTGTCCCCTTGTTTCTTTGGTATGGTATGACCAAGGTAGAGAACCAAATGTCTTCAGCATTATGGACCATTAAAAATTTTAATTGCATAACCAATTGCATGTACATATAAGATCCACAAAACTTCCCAGGCAGAAAGATAACTTGAGATATGATGGAGAGAACTGCAAGTAAAAGCATGCATATTACTCGAAGAAAACATGATAATATACAATAATCACTAAGAAGTGCAGTATGAGAGTTGCATAAACTTTGATAAGCATAAGCAATAAATTCTTAGACAATAACAATGCCTTCATAAATAGGAGACTATCAGAGCATACTCCTAGCATGCATACAGAGAAGTTAGAGAGCTAACCGGAGAGATGACAGAGTCCACTTCCAACCTCCGTGTCAGACAACTCTAAGCTTTTTAAATGAATAAGGCCTGATGAAAAAGCAAGACATTAATAAGAAACCTGACTGCATGTGCAATGAGTAACAATTTTTTTTCTTTCTACTTCTATTGTCAAGGATACATTGAATAATGCACAAACCAAGATTCCACATAACATGCAATAGTCAGTTTAGATTAGTTCTCCACAAAAGAAAGAGCTTTTATTTAAATTAAAATATAAATTAAATTTTCCTAACAAGGAGATGTTATCTTTAAATCATTTAACTTTGCCAGTAAGCTTACATCATAGCCCCGCGGTGGTGGTGGTGGTGGGGGCGGTGAGATACCATATATTTGTGTTTTTTTTTTTTTTTTTTTTTTTTTTTTTTGGGTGGGGGGTTGTGTGTGTGTGTGTGGTGGGGGGGGGGGGGGGGGGGGTGGGGGCGCTCCCATGGGAAAAAAAAACATTTGTTGGGCATACATATATCACAACGAGTCGGCCTCCGAGAACTACTAGTACCCAACCTTTATACACCGTGAATAAATCTCCATGACCACTAGTTGAGCCTAGCAACCTCCATATACCATGTAGTCAAGCCATCTGAGTAATATGACATTCTATGTAGCACATACACTTTTGTCATGAAGCCATACCCATGTCGGACACACTTAACACGTGTCTCGAACACTGATGCTTCTTGGACACTTGAGAAACTTTCCACAATTGGCCTCAATTACATATTACGGTCTAAATTTACAACACTCGTTGTACACACAGACTTCCACAAATATCATATATTTCTCTTTGCTCCCATTACAATCTTTGAGATATTTTCCTACCTTCATGTATATATCGAAGACTATAGTGGAAAAATGCCATCAAAATTTTGATTTGTATAAAAGTATAACAAGTTAGATATGTTGTAATATAAGAAGTTTGCTACTCTATAATAAGTTGAGCCATCGCTTGTTCCTCTTACAAAGTCATAAAATTATATATAGGTATTTGTAATCATCACATGTTATTATTAGATGTTTGGACTTTAGAAGCATGGACATGTTTATGTATGTATGTACATATGCATTCCTCACTATATATTAGTATAATGTCGGTGTATCCTAATGTCTTACTTTTTTAAGGAATTGTCATCTCACGTGTCCGTGTCTATGTTGTACATGTGTCCCATGTCCATCTACATGCTTCTTAGAAACCTTGTTACTGGGCCTCTACAAAGTTGGTTCAAAAATCCCCTGGCATGTTGCAAATGGGGAGTCTTAAACCCACAACCTCTCATGAGCAAATGAAGTGTATCGCTGCTTGAGATATATTCAGTAGGCAAGTTGACCATTGAATGACGGGAACGCTCACAGATCATTCAGCAGATAAGAACTATTAGTAGTCATAGTTTACTCAAGTGGAGGACTTATTTGGATAAGCCCAAAAAGAAGAATGAAATCTTTGTGATGTAAGTTTAATGGTACATACACGTTTGTTTTAACTGCAAGCATAGATTCATATCAATAACCACTCACTCACAAGTAATTCGTGGACATTAAAAAAAATCTAGATTAATGTGGCATGCCAATCCATCTTTGCATATATTCCTGTCCGAGTTCAAATCCAACATCACTGAAATGGTCTAAAGAGTTACCTTTCAAGTTCAATAAACCTTCATCGCCAATCTTGCATGAATCCAAGTTCAAGCTTTCCAAATTAATTAGATCTGCAATAGAGACAAAGTAAACATCTGACTTAAAAGCAAATCCAAGCACAACAAAAGGAAATGAGCATGCATGCTAAGTTCTATCATAATATTGTTTTAATTTTTTTCCCTGAAAATTTGATCCAAGGTTAAGTTCCCAGTAACAAAGACATTGTTACATGAGAAAATAAAGCTCATTGTTGCAGCAGGGTCAATTCTAATCCTAATCTGAGAAATTGCTAGATGATTGTACACATAATTGGATTATTCCCACAGAAAGCTCCAATTCAATTCTATCCTTTAGTAATCAACAAGCTACAGTATTCATTCAATAACGAATGGTGTTAGGAAACATGAGCAGTAGGAACAGAGTGGAACGTAGTATATTTCGAGTGGTCATGAGTTTTCCCTTTTCATATCTTTTCCCTCTTTTGAGTGAGGAGTGGTCAGGAGTTTGAGGAGTACAAGGATCAATAGCAAATGCACACAAAGAAGATATGTGTAGTGTTCATTTTATAACTAGTTATGATCCAGAGTGCATAGCTTTTACAAATAAAGAACAAGAGTGCAAGCAGAATTGACAGAATTTTTTCAGCAACTTTGTTCCTTAAAACAATAAAATATTCTCTATGTCCTCCACCTTGTTGTAAGAAGGGCGTAAACAGTTTCTAACTAGCCCTTCAGCTGAAAATTCCCAACTAGCACGACAGCTATCTAGCAAAACAGAAACATGAGGGGAATACGTGTCGCTGGAGATTCACCTTTCAGATGCACTAGACATTTATCTGTGATGCGGTTGAACCCCAGGTTCAGAATTTTTAACTTCTCTAGACCTGCAAAAGAACATTTACTTGGTTAAAATTGAAGGAAACGAGTGCAATGGACGCTCAAGGTCATTCACCAGTATGTATACCAACTAGGAGAGTAATTTAATGCGAGGAAACAAAATGAAATAGATATTTCCAAAAAATATGCACACAATACAAGGTGAAGCAAACATATATAGTATATGCTTGGTCTGGATGAATACAAAAGACTCACGAAGAAACATAAAATTTATCTATCAGCAATAACATTTTCCAAAGCTAAAAACTGACGTAATGTAGTGCATTAGTTATAAAGGTAATGTGTTTAAGAATTAATTCAATCATTTCTATGCAGTGACTGGCTGAATATTTTGCAAACTCACGATGCAACAGTAAAAGAAGACCTTATCATATCCACTTATATTCATTTTCGAGTTAATTCACTGCTTTTATTCAACAAAACTTATTCTTCATAGTGTCCCGTGTCGAATTCTTCCAAGTTTAGTCCAATGTTAAAATGCACTGTGCTACCATGAGCTGCACCGACACATACTCCATAAACCACATATGTAGTTCGGAAATTTTGTAGGGTCAAGAATATTTTTATAAACAATCCCAGAAAAACCATGAAAACACAGGAAATGTGAAGAATGTTTTCAAAAAGTTAAAATATTACATATGCTATAATGTATGGCTACTACTGACAATTCTATATGAGTATAATGATAATGAGGGAAGAAAAATTAGCAAATTGCTAAAAGGTGAATAACTTTCGGAGACAGGTCTCTTAAATTCCTACTATACAGGAAGGAAAGATATAGTGAAAGGTAAGCACCTAAATTATGAGACCCAGGATAAGGTTCCTGGACCTACGGCAAACCATTTTACAATCAAACATATAAATAAAACAGTAGTCATACCATAGGTTTACAACAAATGTCAAGGGCATAGTTAGCATAATGGGATATGGCAGAAAAACAGAATGGGAAGTATTCATGTTTAGTAATCTAGTAGAGAATCTAAACAGAAAAGATACAATTAGAAATAGGACAAAAATAATGGAAATTTCAAAACATCAGATAGCAAGTGAATCGTGTTTAAAATGGCTTTTGTCCAGAAAACAGATGGAAAAAGAAAAAAAGGAAAATGCTACATATATGTCAACTTTCATATCATAATCACTAAATTTGCGTGTGTTACTTGTGTCACATGCTCATGTATGTATGTGCGTGTTCGTATTTGGTGTCTGTGTCAAATTTTATATCATGATCACCTAGTTGAAGTGTGTCGTGTGCGTGCGAGCGGCGAGCGCGCGCGCGTGTTTAACCAGGGTATTATCTAATGTTGACAAATGATAAAACATTTTTTCAATTTTTGCTGTATTTTAGATTGCTTGATGAAAAAATAAGTTTACAAACAAAGATTTATGACTAAATGACAGCTATAAAAATTTAAAAACTATAAGAAAAGTTGTATAAAAATTTACTAAGATGATACTAGAATATTCATTTTCAGAAGAATGTAAAAGACAAAAAGTCAAAATATGTTTAGAATGGGTTAATAAATATTTTGATGAAGATGCACATTATTTTTTTCCACTTCTTTTTAAAGAGATTTCTAAACATAGAGACATCAAAACACTTTTTAGATGGAGTTTTGCTAACTATGGTCAAGAGCCTTCAAACATGCTTGAAACGATCAATGCGGAGATAACAAGAATATGGATGACAATCTCATTTAGGCTATCCCTCATGACGTATTGTATGGAATGCTCAACACGTTACATAACTAGTTATTAAAGAACTAGGTTGTTTATCTCATATTAATACAAGTCAAGGTCTTTTCTGTAATTATATACTTCTAACCCTAGTCTATATACATTTTGTATGCTATATTTCTATATATATAAAAAAAAAAAAGACACCCCTAACTTGTGCTATATTGTCTTTTCACCGTCTCTACATGGATGAGAGCATTAATATACTCTTCCCATCAACAAGAATTCCTTCTTTTCCCCTCCTTTTCTTTCTTCCTTCTTTTTAAGTTTTTCTAATTATTTATTATTCGTTCTTTCTTTTATCTTTTTCTTTCTTCAAGTTTCTTCTTTTCTTTTCTTTTTTTTTTTTTTTTTTTGTTTCTTTGCCTTTTGTTTTTGTTCTTCTCTTATTTTCTTCACTTTCCTTTCTTTCAGATCTTTTCTTTCTTTCTTCTTCTTTATTATTTTCTTCACTTTCCTTTCTTTCAGTTCTTTTCTTTCTTTCTTCTTCTTTCTTCAATCACCCAACCAACCCTTACACTACGTCTTTCGCACCCTAATTTGTGTTGATAAACGTGGTGACATATTTATTGGATAATGTTACATCTATAGACCTGTGTAAATAAGTGAGAATGCACAACTATGCACAGAGATATTATTGGTATATTATGGTAATACTACAGTGATTTTATCATCAAACTCATATAATACTAGCACGCAACGACATCCTAAAAATGCAAGATAGATTTTTATTGCCGTGGCTCGTAAGTATATCCTGTATAGTAATAAAAGTTACCAGCATTAAAAGCAACCACCCCACATATATTATATAACATTAATATATCATTTGCATAATCTCCTCTTCACCCAGAAGGTAATACATTATACTCTCCATGTAATTCCACAAACACCCATTCCATCTCTTCAACTTTTCTATATGTTTGAGAAGGGAAAAGGATTATGGATTGACAAAAATGGATACCACATACAAAAATAAAGAAATAATATACTGCTTGACGTAACATAAATAACATAGGAACATCATAGATGTCCCTCGCGAATATGATAGAGATCAAATACAGAGTTCTGAACTAACCAGCAAATTTCTCACAGCCATCATCTGATATACAACATCGACTAAGGTTCAAATACAGCAGCGAAGCAAATCCTGCAAAGAAAAGAAACATGTGAATCTGATAGCATATGCAAGAGAACAGTAAAAACAATGGGAAGTAGGGGATAGATGCTTTCAGCAAACGACAAATTGTTTGGTAGAAGATAAGAAAATATACTCAGTACTTCATCACTAAATAAACAAACATGTGAAAGGAACAGACAAGCAACAGAAAGATTATCTTCCTTGACGCTTCATTTTTAATGCCACAAACTTGTGAAATACACCATCACCCTGAAGATAAGAAAATCTTTCTAACACCCACCCCCCCGCCCCCCCCAAAAAAAAAAAAAAAAAAAAAAAAAAAAAAACCCAACAAAAAAAAAAAAAATTCAAATTTTGATATTTTGATAAGCCTTCTAAAGATGTTAGTTATTTTCCAATCCCCCCCCCCCCCCGCCCTAAAATACCATCATCCTTTCCTGTCTCTTCCCCAAAACGCTAATTAGTAGGAAGTGGTGTTAGCAATCATGGAGATGAGTGGGTGCCCGTGACGGCAATGGCAACAAGTAGCGGCGGTGGCCATGGAAACAAGCAGATTGTGGTGGTTCAAGAAAAAGTGGTGGTACCGGTGGGCAACCAAAAGAAGTGACGAGTAGTACACCAGTCAGGAGTTGGGGATGATAGCCAAGGGGCTAGCAGCATTGGGAAGGGGGGGAAGAGAGAGGGTATTTTAGCCATTTTAGGGGTTATTACAAAGGCTTCAAGAATTTTAGGGGGTCGCATGCTAATCAGAATGATAGATCCACTGTGGTTTAAGACTATATTGTTTTCAGTATCATTCAAGAGCTTGTCATGAGCCTCTTAAACTGACTGTCAACAAATAAACTTTCAAGTTTCCTCATCAATGCAAAGAGGCAAACCAACCATAGAAGGAATAAAGATATTACCAGAAGCTTTTTGGAGCAGGATAATTCCAAATTTATGGCACTAAAGGCCCCCACCAGACGAGACACACGGACGGGAAAAAAAGATGCACGCAAAAAGAAAACAAAAAAATAGAATGGAGAAGAAATTGAACAGCAAAAAGAGTGATACTTTAACCATTCTAGAAGCAACTATAATTAACAAAGAGAAGTGCAATTGTTGTATATGCCAAAAGAATAATGTAGAGAGAGAGAAGGGGTGACGAGGATATCACTTAGTTTGCCAGTTGTTTTTATGCCTTAGTCTATTTTGAGTTTAGTTGTTTTCTCTATTATGTTTTTTTAGTACCACATCAGTTATATCCGAAAACGAACTTTTGTAAAGCCTACAAAAAAGCCCCAGACTTCTCTTATTAGTAGATAATGAATGAATTAAAAAAATTTAGTTAAATTTATTGAGCCTTGAGTTCTTGAGATCAGGGTGTGAAGCTTGTGGTGCAAGGGTGCGAAGCCCAAATTTAACCTTCTCTCTCTATTCAACTTTCAAAACCTAATTTCTATTTTATTTGATTGAAGGTGATTGTGATCCATCCTGTATTACATCAATTTGGTATCAGAGCTTTGTTTCAAAATGCATCAAATATCTAAAATCTTAAATCTAGAACTAGATCTAGATCCCCTTTTCCTTTTTCCCAAGTTCAGATTTTAAAAAAAAAAGTCAAAAAAAGAGGAAAAGGGGGGGATATTGTAGCAAAATTCCCCAAAATTCAATTCAAAAATCCCCAAAATTCCAACTCCTTATTGTTCATCCGTCTTCTTCCTCATCCTTTTCCATTCCCAAAAAAAAAAAACCCCAACCCTAGAATCACAAGCTGCCGCCGCCTTCCCTCTCTTTCCTTTCCCGCCGCGCAACCACTACGACTGCCGTCGCCTCCCTCTCAAACCCAACTTCCGCCTTCACACAACAAAAACCCGCCTTCACGCCACCTTCTCGTCGCGGCTATTTCTCAAATCTCACCGACGACGACGCCAGCTGTCACGACGACAATGCAGGCCCCAAGATCCCGCAGATCTCAGTGCCACAACCTCCTCCGCCCTTTGCCATCACCGCCACCTTGAACCGCCGCCAACAGCCCAGACCGCCGATAGATTTGAGTTCCTCGCCCACCGCCACAGCCACCCGCTCCACCTCGCTGCCACCTTCGACTGAGTTGTCGAGAAAAGAAGACCCTGGAACTAGACAGATCAGGGTGGGCTTTTGTTCAAGTAAATTAGGTCCTACCCGATAGAACTTCGACACGATAACAGACCCAACCTGTTTCAGACCCGGCTCTGAACCTGTTTATAGAGCTGACTCGGGCCGCTGACGCCATCGGCTCTCTGTTGATGTCAGCGGCTCCCAGCTAACGTCATCGGCTTGATGAGCCGACCCGAAGCCAGGCCTCAGACCCGAGCCGACCCGAAGCTGACAGCTCAGCCTAACTCAGTCTGACTTAGCCAGTCCAACTGAGTTGATTTACTGCAATTACAGCAGCTTGTACAGTTTTAATTCAAGCCCGTTACAGCCCCGTTCGGAGTGATTCGAGTTTCCTCTGAAGCATTGGATGCGCAGCTGAGTCTCGGAGATACTGAGAGAATTTCACAGCATTCGGACAGCAGACTCAACGTACACAAAACCCTATTTGGTGTCAGAATTGTTCCAGTTGCAAACCAGTAGCGTGGTTCGAGCCTGTTTAAAAGCCCGATTTGCGCCGTTCTCAAGGTAGCCACCTCCAAACCTTATTATAGTTATCCAGGATTTTTGTTGGTGATCTCAGCTCTCCAGTGTAGGTATTCTCCGAGGATTCTCAAAGAAATTGTGTTTGGGCGTGAACGACTCACCCCAGGTGATCCTAACTTGAACTGAATTGTTAATTGTTAAATTACTTGCAATTACTATTGGATTGCAATAATCTATTGGTTGAATTGTTATTTGCTTTTTTCTAGTGGTTATGTCAATATTTGTCACTTTTCATCATTTTAGAAGTGCATTTTCTTGACATGTAGAACTTGAACTTTTTAGGATATCTTTTTATTTTCACTTAGAGCATGCATTTAGCTTACTTGAGTTTAGTGTATTGCATCCGCTTGACTGTTTGACTTACATGTGTGTCTAGATTGGTGCATATTTTCACATGAGATATCAGTATAAGACTTGCACTAGAGGTGACAATAAGAGTAGTTGTATTCATGATTAGCATGCTTAAAAAAAGAAAAGAAAAGTGTGTAAGTATAAGCTAGAAGATCCTAAATTTAATGGTTATTGTAATCCTAGTATTTTTAGTGATTGGCCAGCCAATATGAAATGCTACTTTGATTGGTATGAGTTTTTCAAAACGACTAGTCCTATTTACTAGGAGAAAACTCGTAGGGTCAACTAGAATTTAATAAGATTCGATAGTGAGAGATTGCATGAGACGTGTTGTCATGGAGTCCTAAGAAGAAATGAAAGAAAAGCTCAAGTACCTTCTCGAATATTATAGGAATTATCTCACAGACCAGTTACACAACCGCCGTCAAGATGATATGTCGGTTCAAGATTACATAGCCAAATTTGAGGATTTAACCCTTCGTTGTGATGTGAGAGAGCATCGTTCTCATATTGTAACTAGGTTTGTTTTGGGTTTAAGGTCCAAACTAAGGCATGCTCTGATTACAGGTTTCTATGATTTGGACATCGTTGAAGAGACTTTTGATGTTGCCTTACAGATAAACTTGACTTTCAAAAGGTTAGTCAATGCCAAGGCTCGGTGTTTTAAGTGTGAGGGATATGGACATTATGATTATCAGTGCCTCTCGGAGAGTCGACATGTTAGAAACTTAGAATTGTGCCTAGTGATAATGTTGATGATTCAAAAATTGTTGAGGACGTCAACATTCTTCTTAAGATTACTAGCATTGTCGAGGATACACTAGATTGTGGTACACCGATTACTGATGAGATCTAAGTGTCTTCTAATAGTACCAGTGATGACGTAAATGAGATAGTTGAGTCTAATATACCCGCAGTGCCAAGTAAATCGTTCACGTTTTCTTGTGCTGATTATGTGGTTTATGGCCGTTCTAAGTTAACTTCTAATGAGTCATCTGAGTTCTTTGTCATGATTCAGCAGATGATTTTTCATGTTTCTTTTACTAGTTGCTTAGATTTTGTGCCTAAGTCCAGTATACCACCATTAGATTGGTTAGATGTGTGTCATCCTAAGCATCCCATATATCTCATTTTTTCATCGTTAGGAGTTATGCCTAGACTTCTTATCACATTGCATTTGCTTGTTGCACGTGATGATATCATTAACTAGTTAACAAATTGCTATGAAAACTATAAATTTTTTGCTTGTCCATATAATATACTGTGAAAATTTACAGTTGACAGCGAGGACAGTGAGGTGATTGTTACAATTCACCCTGAGATTGTGAGAAAGTGACACGTTTAGCGCATAGGTTCCCTAGAGTTCTGAGGAGGCTTGCCCTCATGACTGACGAGTTGGACATCCCATGAAATTCTGGTATCAGCTCTGTCTTCAGCATGAATAATGCGTCTCTGTCCACTGTCTATGCCTTGATCGAGCTACCATTTTTTACAGCTGACCTGTCACGGAGGCCAGCTACACCACTACCATGGTCTCGATGTGATGCATTACTGTTGATTATTCGACCACCATTATGGCCCGATTGATTCGTGAGGGGAGGTCTCACTCGACAGAGAGTCGAGTTTCCACCCCGGGGAAAATGATGACATCAACACTCTGTAAATTGTTTTTATGCCTTAGTCTATTTTGAGTTTAGTTGTTTTCTCTATTGTAGCTTTTAGTACCACATCAGCTGTATCCGAGAACCGAACTTTTATAAAACCTATAAATCGGCTCCAGATTTCTCTAATTGGTAGACAATAAATGAATTAAAAATTTTCAGTTAAATTTTTTGAGCCTTGAGTTCTTGAGATTGGGGTGTGAAGCCTGTTGTGCAAAAGGTGTGAAGCCCGTGGTGCAAAAGGTGTGAAGCCTAAATTTATCCTTCTCTTTCTATTTATTTTTTAAAAACCTAATTTCCATTTTATTTGATTGAAGGTGATTGTGATCCATCTTGTATTACATCATGAGGGCTACAGCTAGATCTTACGGGAAAAAGGCATGCTTTCTAATGGGCCGTTGAATCCATCAATTTAAGATAATAAATTTGTTGCCACATATTCTTATCCATTACACTGCTGACTTCAGGCGCAGAACTGGCTATTCTATTAAAAAGGGACAAGAAGAAAAGGAAAGGGAGAAGTGAGATGGGGAAACAGAGAGAAGCATGAGCAGGTAGTAAACCTGAAATATACTCCAAACAAGCAGCAGTCACCGGACATCCCTCCAAGTTCAGGAGAACAAGTTAGATAAACCTGTAGACAACCAAATGTAACAAGATCATGGCAGTGGTACATATAAACAGCAAAAAAAAAAAGGCATCCATGTAGAAAGTGAGGGTACCATTAAAAATAATCATAAAATATCAGAAGATACGCTTCTTAGAGTTCTTGGAGCATTTACCTTTCAAATGAGCAATACCAGCGTCTGTAACTTTACAACATGACATTTGCAACTCTTTCATGTTTGTAAGCCCTAAAGCAAGTGTAGAAATGTTGTCAATCAGGAAGCCATCCCAAAAAAAAAAAATTGATCATTTATCAAAATTATGGTTTTCCATGAGAAAAGTAAACTACCTATAGTATCTCAAAGAATTTAAAAAAAATAAGAGAGGAGGATTTCTTTTCTTTGTTGACTAGCGAGTGACATAATTGGATGATAGTTCCCCCCAGATTGGTAATAAGATAAATCCTTCATACTGTAGAACCAAACTGTGGTGAATCCTTCAGATTGATATCTATTAAGCTAGGAATATTCCGTTATTATCTAATAGTTGACCAAGATTTCCATCCTTACATCCTCAACTTCAACCTCCCACCAAATCTATCTCATCATCATATAATTCAAATACTAATCCAATGATAAGCCTATATCAAATAATCCAAATAAAATTCCTTATTCTAGGTTGATTAGGGTTCTTTCATAGAAACCAGTAACCCATCCTTCATTTAATGGTAAAAGTTTTCTCCGCGACAACTTAAATCAGAAATAATCCTTATTTCTTCAATGGCAATGGAGGAGGAGATGCAGCAAAAGTTGTGGATATCACTAAAATGACATTTTTCATATTGAATAATGAAGAGATTTATAACAAGCAGCATGAAACAAATTACTTTGAAAAAGGAAAAAGAACTTAGAAATCACAGAAAAAAGAGAGATGCCTGCCAAATGTTGTTAGCCAATGTTATAGGAGATATGATGATGAACATTCAGAGATCTTGTACAACCAAAGATTATAAAATAAGGAATGTTCAATTTTCAACTAAACCATGTCAATATACAATCTCCTCTCATATAAATGCTATAAATAACTTAAAAGTAAACTGCATCATGGTACCATTTGTCATCACAGATGTGAAAGGAAAATAGAAGAGTTTTACCTGAAAGAGGCTTCATGTCCCCATCTTTTATACAATTACAATATCTGATATTAAGTGTCTCAAGCTTGTTTAAACCTGCTCAGAAAAGCAAAAAAAAAGAAGGTATTAAATAAAGTAAACATGTAATAAAACAAACAAACAAATAGACAGTGTAGTTTGGATGATTGTAGTAGTTGACACCACATATGGCTCCAACTAGAAGCATCCAAAAGGTGTTGTCTGGTTGCATGCTTTTTCCCAGTATACAGTGTGAACAACAGATGGGGGTTCTAAAGGCTGGAATTGGTGCTGCTATTCAAAATGAGCTCACCATCAACTACACCTTGGAAACCACACTCCACAAAACCATGTTATACCACAAGACCCAGACCCTGCCTGTTGCACTATGTCACCACCCATTTCATTAATTGAATTTCGTCTTAAGTTAATTGTTGAAAACTTAGAAAAGGGACAGGGTAGAGGTACTTGTTTGTGATAGGAGAGGTCCCAAGTTCAAGGAAGTCCCTCAGAGTTTCTTTGAGATACCAACCTAAGATAAACAAATGAAGAAAAAAGAAAGAAAAGGAAACTCTAATTTCTTTAACCAAGAAGTCTATGTAACGACATGAAACTTTTGTTAATATTTGCTTAACACAAGACTTGTCCCAGAATAATGAATTATGGGGCATTAAGATTTGGAAAATGTAACTTAGACTTGAAAATTTCTTTGCCCTAATTTCATTCAGAACTTGGAATTAATGTTGAATGAATGCTACTAGTTACCAGCATGGTTATGATTACTAAAGGTCGATTTATGGAGTATTTAAACTTATTACTAATAGTTGTAGACAAACGGTTACTTACATATTTATGCCATTAAGCTAAAATAATGGGAACTATGGTTACTATGGTTAATATGGTTAAATAAAATTATGATGTTAAACTAAAGTTACCTTAATTAATTTGTTACTATTAGTTGAAGCATGGCAGTTAATTAAAGAGTATGACATTTGACTTTTATTTAAAATTATGGACCCCAAAGAAACTTCTTGGTTTCAATTTCTGTAACATACGCTGTTAAATGAAAATCAGTTATTTTAGTTTGCCAAATTTCGTCGTCACAGTTTTTGAAGCTAGTGTGCGCGCGCGTGGGGAACACATTGTTGAGCTATGTAGCTCACCCCCATTCACTCTTCAGAAATTAACATATGGCATTTGCCATTTGATTTTTTATTACATGGATCATAAGGGAAGAAATTATTCGGTGCTTACTTAAATTTGTTTGATTAATTAATTTGTTCGAAGTATATGATTATTTTATGCAGTTGTCACTTCCTGTTGGCAAACATTATATTTTAAGGTTGAGAACATAGAGAAAGGGTTAGTTGGAGTTTGCTATTGCATTTGAAGGTTGAATGCATGGTTCAAAATTCAAATTTCGGCGGATTCTGATTATATGAGAAATATCATATCGGATTTTGAGATAATCATAGAGTATTAACCCTGTAATATCAGATAGTATCAACTGATATTGCCGATATTAACGCCAGTATTGATGAAATTGGTACTAAAAACCATTGGTGTCTGGTGAATACTGATACTGATCCTAAGAGTTTAAATGATGGTTGAGAGTATAGAAAGGGATAATTGGAGTTTGTGTAAATTTATGTGAAAAAGATTATAAGTTACTAGTATTTTGGTCATGTACCCTTGACCTCTAGGAGGAAAGTTGGCAGCATGACAATTTATATCAACATTTCATATCTTTATGCAGTAAGATCTTCATTATACCATGTCTGTATTGATTAACTGAAATCTAATTAAAATGCTCCATATTGCAGTAAAATTTGTTCCATAGCAGGAAAAATAGAAGCAAACCTTTCAAATGAATCAAACCTCCATGAATCCCTAAGCATCTCTCAAGGTCCAAATTTACCAAGTTAACTAAGCTCGTAAAAGCTTTCATTCCTTTTGCATTGATGGCAGTGCTCTTCTTAAAACTCAAAGATGTTAGGTTTGAAAGACCTGAAAAAAGAAAAAAAATTGTAACATGTTAAACTAAAATGAAATTCATGTTTAAGAGAACATGAGATTAGACAACAAACCAGCAAGATGATTGAGGTGATTTAACACAACAAAATGCATTCAGAGTCTAGGTAGAAGGAAGTAGTTAAGATCATTCACTCCAAAAACACCCGCAATGAGGATAACATTATTTTCAGCCTTCACAAAGTCCAGTTACTAAAACTTACAGAAGAAAATTTCAGGAGAATTTTAGTTCTTTTGCTTGCACAAATTCCCAATGCAAGAAAATGAATTTATTAACCGAAGTAACTGATCAGGATATTTTTCAAAAGCTTGGATATTAAGAAAAAGCAACTGAGAAAGCACTCAGGCAGACAAGAAGAATCTGTATCTGGGAAAATGCAGAACTTCATGTTCACACGGTGTACTAAATTATAACAAATAGAACTTAAGATATATCTCACATAAACATTCATTTCCCTTGAAATACAATGCTTATAAAATAGATGATAATTATAAGAGAAAATTCTTTAGTTATCGAGCGAACTACAAAATATAATTACATAAATCCATGAAAACACGTCTCATTAGACACACACACACACACACACAAAACACCCCCCCTGCCCACCCACGCGCACCACCCCCACCATACAAGGCCAAATCCTACTCAAACTATAAGCGCAAAGACACTCAGTTGTATTAACTCCTAATATTACAAGAACTCGATAACTTAATGATTAGATCTTAACTATTAACTATTATATCTAGCATATGTAACATGTTGCACATACTTTACAAAACTTGTCTTGTCGAACCACGTCTCTTATATTTAAAGTACACTCACATGACACAAGCTTGATAGATATTACAGAACTTTCTGTCATTTTTGTATCATGGTCTTCGTATCCCTAACAGCAAGAAGCACAGAAGCTTTATAGATAGTATTACCATCAAGGCACCAGCAATTTGTTATTGGTTAGATTAGTAATATTACCTCCAAGAATATACACCAAAGAAATTTTTTTTTTTTACTAAAGCTTTTGTTTTTTGTTTGCTTTTTTCCAAAAGAAAACATCGTTGTAAATAATGAATTGAAACATATATCCACGCATAACACCTTGCTACTATTATGGTTTCATACAAACACCTATTGCATATGCATCTGTAAAAAGATATTGATTTGTGACCACAATGAAGAGCAAGATTTACATATATCCTCCTAATAATTCCTTTTATATCCTCCAAATAATTCCTTCTGTACCGCACAACCACCACCACCCCCCCCCCAACTTCGCCCCCCCCCCCCCCCCCCCCCAGAGAGAGAGAGAGAGAGAGAGAGAAATCATCATTATATCACCATATCTTCAATCTGAGGTGGCAGTTATTGACCTGGCCCAGGTAGGACTCAAACCAACAAAAATATGGGTATAGTTAGAACCCGCTTTAACCTATTGGCTGCTGTTGTTTGGCAGACTTTGTATGGGAATGGTACATTATATTTTTTATCACTATTATACTACAGGAAATTTTGTTGGGACTCGTCTGGATGATCACTTATCATCTAACGTTTATTGTTTCCCAAGTACTAAAAGGAAGTGATTTTGAATGGTACAAAGAGATTGAGAGGCCAATCAACATATAAAAAAGGCTCTAGATGTTTGAACATTTGAAGTCATATTGTCATGTTCCCATGGCCTCCCTGAAAAATCAGACCACGGTAACAATATAGAATACAGAGCTGGAGTTTATACCAAGTTCAGGGAGTGACTTAGCGAAATCTGGTTTGAAGGATAATTAGTTGCCTACCACATCAATAATGTGCATAATTTGATAATTAAAAGCAGTACGGAATAGAATAATGCAGCAATTCATGTCAAAAGGGAAAGGAGGAAGAAGAAACATCCTTAAATGAAACAATCATCACAGGAAGAAGCAGCCAAGCGACGGCATAAACTTACCAGAGATGTTCCCAAGACCATATTCTGAAATCTGGTCACAGTAATTAAATTTCAAGCTCTGTATATTAGAGCAGCCTCTAAGGAGAACCAACCCAGAATCAGTAACATCCGAACAAGAAATATCAAGGGATAACAAAGATTTCCCTTGAGAAGAAATAACACCCATCCAGCTGTCCTTTACTCCTGGATATTCTCCTAAATGTATATCCTGTTTTCAATACAAGCAAAGTGTAAAAAATCATTAAAGGACATTGAATTATAATAATTAATAGGATACAACTGTTATTTAGGTCAATAACAAAATATTCTATGTCAGCATTCCATTTGTATTTACTCAATTTGTCTTATAGAAAAAGACGGATGTCATTGACCATAATCATTAGATTATGTGCAAACTTATTCATCTTCTATATAAAGAAGTTGGCAAAGCTCTCTAGGGAAGCAATTGACAAACCATCACCGTTGACTCGGAGCAGTATGTTAACTCTGGTGATAACTATTTGAAAGCAAGCAATATGCAAAACTGGTATAACCTTTTGTGAGTTTACCATGACAGTGGTAAATGTGGATATGCAAATTGATATAGCCTTCCATTAGAAATCACTGCGTACAGATAGGAGTTACTTGGGGTAACTGGAATCCTTGGCATGGAAAATAGAGTTCCTTGAAGACAACTACTTTCATTTATTAATATAGCCTAGTCTATGCAATATAGCTTTTGATTATGAACCCACTAAATGAAACATACCCGAGGAACCAATTTGAAAACTCAAAGTTTCACTAACATCAGAGGTATCAGTTTCATGTTATAGGTAACAACAGTCCTAGGTATATGAGAGGATCACCTCAAGAGCACAGTCCCGAAAAGCTTCAAGAGATGAATCACTAAGACAATGAGATTCCACCAATTCATTAAATATTTTCTGGCTTATATCTCTTGGTAGCATAGAGAAGCTACTGTACTTGCTGATATCCTGCAAGAAAGTAACGAAGCCATGAAAAACTCCCAAATCAATGGGTGCTTCAAGTAGCAAACACATATTATGTTGATAAAAAATAAGAAAAGAAAAAACTACCTCTCGGATTCTAGCAACACAAAGTTCCATAAGGGACGGGCATTTCCCTCGTCCCCTCTGAGAAACATCAGAAGCACATCGAGGTAGTGATAATAACAACCATTTTGAACTGCTGCTTTTTGAGTATCTCCCGGAAGCCCCTATTCGTGAATCACCCTCCTCGATCAGGTGGTCTCTCTTCCTTGAGCAAGCTCCCCCCATGAGAATAATTATCTTTACAAATTTCAATGCATGATATTTACAAAATAATGACCTCCATTCATATTATTTTTGAAGCGGGCTATTGGTTGTTCTACACCATCCTACATTGGATCAAATAACAAAATGAGTGATATACTTCAAGCGTACATCCAAGTGACTGGTTAATGATATTGGGAGAAAGAAAAGTAAAAGTTAGTAGTAAAGCTGAAGAAAGATCACTAAAATATGCTGGTTATTATAGTTTACTAGCATGCACTACAGGGATCTCAACAATATCATAGAATAACCCACTATTGCTACAATATAAAACGTAATTTCTGGCAAAAATAAAACAAAGATCAAAATAACAATATGAAACCAATATTTTTCTAAACTTTAATGATAAAACATCAAAAATTTCTCGCTCAGGGAGTTGGCCATAAAATTATTCATACATATTAGGTCCTCCATCCTACACTGTGATTACAAGTGAAACGTCTGAACATTAACAGGGTTCTATTACTTACTACCTAGAGGTAAGCAACAAAAGTACTCGTGTAATCATAGCTGCATCATAATCAAATAATACAAATCAATTTCTGAAAGGATCATTTTAACCCCAAAAAAACTGCTTTTGACATTTCTTAAATTTGTTTTGTCAAAGTACATGTACCAAGACCGGTCCATCATATGCCAAGTATTCACAGGCAAAAGCAACGAGCCCCTCCACGATTTCGCCTTTTACCACTACTTCCCACAAAATTGCATTTCTAATTCAAAAAAGTCACATTTTTTTCATTCTTCCCCATCAAAATACTCCGCAAAATAAAACTTTTACATCAAAACCCCATCTGTGCTGTAACATAGACAACTTTTGATGACATAATCAATAATCAAACACAAAATTTCAAAAGTACCACCCCACCAATGATCGCTCAAAAAACATATTGATAACTAAATTCTCCTTGCATGACCTCCGATCATCCCAAAATCAACCGAACTAAACATCGATTGATCAAATCAAACAAACGACAGCTGAACTGAGCTTTAAAAAACCACAGATAACCATCGATCGATTATTCGGGGGCCAAGAAATTTACCTGAAAAAGTTTAGAGAGAGAGAGAGAGAGAGCCTCCGAATTCTAGGGCTTGGGGGGAGAGCGAGAGAGAGAGAGAGCTGACTGACGCGGCAAGGGAGGGGAGAGAGAAAAAGGAGTAAAGAACAGATAGAGACGAGAGAGAGAGAGAGAGAGAGAGAGAGAGAGAGAGAGAGATGGTGACTAAGCTCCGGAGCAACAGATGCCCGACACGTGGCGCGACACCATAGGCTTTGCACGGAGCTTCGGAGCACGGGATCGAAGTCTCGGATAAGGAGGAAGGTATTCCTGTTGGCCACTCGCGCACGTTAGAGCCTTCTGATGCTTTCGGTCCGAGTTACCGTGCTCCTCACCAGCAACTTTGCTACCCGGTTCGCGCGAGTGAGGCCGAAAGTCCATGCCGGCGGGAATGTTGGCGTCGAGCAGTGGTGTAGGTTAGAAAATTAGTGGGGAGGAGAACTTCTGACCGGAGAAAGAACGGGGTGTTCGTGACTAATTACGTCAGCGCAATTAATTGGATTTACTGGGAGTTGACGGTGACTGGTTGCCGGTGACCGGCACGGCTCCAACGCTTAATCATTTAATCATTTGGTTTAGGCGTAATGCTGGTAAATAATAATGTTTAACAACAATGGGAGGTGATGAGTGGCAAGTCTGGGGAATTATTTTATAAAGAGTAATTGGGCCGGAAATTGGGCCCACCCTCACCTGGATAAAAGTAAGTCTGGTCCAGTTGCGGATTGGCTTCCACCAAACTTTTGGGTGCAATTGGAATTGGTAGCTTCATTTGGGCCGAAAAATGCTAGCAACAAATAGTGGAACACTGAGGGCGGGCCTGTTTGTTTTCCTGCAAGTCGTAAGTCATAAAATGAGAATACAAAAAGTGAACTGTATCACAGAAAATATATTGTGTTTTACGGTATTTGGTTGGTAAAGTGAAAGTGTAAATGGGAAGTATATTGTGTTTAACGGTGTTTGGTTGATAATGTAAAAGTGTAAATGGAAAAGTTGACCGCAAAATTAACTGTAGCAGTGATTTAAATATTATAAATACTATTAAATTAAATCTACTATCATTAATAAATTTGAGATAAAATATAAATAATTTTAATATTTTATTTCTAACAATAATATTAATAAAATATTATAAAATAGTAACTAAACAAATAACTATAAAATTTTAAGAAAATCTAAAGAACATTAATAAAATTTAAGAATATTAATAAAACATAAATATTAAAAAAAGCTTAAAAATAATAAAATATTGTTATAATATTATAGTATTATGAAATACTTAAAAATTATTATGATATTAAATTTTACTATAATATTATTGAATATTATAAAAATATAAAATTAACAAAGTAAATATAATTATAATTTTAATAATAAATTATTATTATAATGAATTATTATTACAATATAAACATAATAAAATATTAATATAATAATAAAGTATATTATATATTAATAAAGGAATTATTTATATTAAAAATTAATTAATTAAATATAAAATTTTATATTAAAGCATAATATAGTTATATTAATGTTGACACTTTAAAAAGATAAGATTCCTGACTGGCCTGAACAATGTCTAAACTTGTTGACATTTACAAAAGACAAGTGACAGACAAGCTGACGACCAGTTCTGTACCCATCTCCGAGGGACAAAGCAGCAACTTGGATTTTACTGATCCAGTGAAGCAGACAGTAAGCCCAGATTGTTTCTGAAGAGACCTAAGAAGGTATAAGATGCTAGGTTAGCTCAACACTTAGCATCACATCAGCCCGAGGAGATAGCCTCGCCTGAGAGGCTAAGATTGCCCAACTTCGTCTTGAAGCCGTTCAAAGCTCCATCAGGGAGCTAACTTATAGCTTCGCCTGAAGCGCTCAGTTAACTCCACAGAGAGTTAGCTTCGCTCGAGGTCACACGCAACCGCGCAGAAGGATGTTCGGTAGCTTCGCCACAGATGTTATCTAGCTCCGCTAAAGAGCTTTCTTCTGACTTCGCCAGATGCTTCTTCCAGCTCCGCTGCGAGCTCGACGCGGCAGCTCCGCTGCGGGTCTGTCATGGTCAATCTTTGACCAATTAAATCTCCAGATGAGATCAAATCAATTCAAGATCAAGATCAAATCTAATCAAGATCAAATCTGAGATCAAATTTGGCAGTTGTTTGCCATAATCTCTTGACTCTCCTAAAACAAGTAAGAGGATTAGGGGAGATCTTCCAATTATATGGAAAGAATCAAAACATATCAGGAGATCAACGCTACCTGCTACTTCTAGCTTCGCAGAAGCTGATTCTAGCCTCGCCGCAAGGCTACTTTTTAGATTTAAACAGGTTGACTCAATCTGTTTCCAGATTTTCAAGGGACGATTATACCCTGCTCTCCCTATAAATAGCACACCAGAGGCACAAGGAGAGAAGACACACGAGGAAGGCAAACACACGCACAAACAGAGAGAAGGCTAAACAGAGATCTATTCTCTTGCTTCCAAGAATTCAGAGAATTCAGAGAATTACTTCTCTAATCAGGGTGCCGATACCCTAATATCTTCCTTCCTTTCAAGGAATCTCCGGAACCAGGCGAGAAGGAATTCCCAAGTGAAGGAGGTTTGAGAAGTAACAAGAGGGTTCTACCAACCTTCTGTTCTCCGATTCCCCGAACCAGGCGAGAAGGGAATCCCATCGATCTCATCGTCAAAGGGACAAAGTGGTCGCGCGCTGATCAGACTCCTATCGACACACTTCTTCAGAATCTCAGAGGAGATCTACTTGTAATCTTTTTAGAATACTTGTAATTTAGCTCCTCGACCCTTATTTTGTAAGTTTTCCTTTTGCAAAATCAATGGAAAACAAAGATGGCGACTCCGCTGGGGAGAGATTTCTCCACTGCTGAGAAACAAGTTTCGCAATGCGACGAACAGACCTTCGGGTCTATCTCTGAATTCAAGGAAGCCGGTGTGGCCAGAGCCCCTTTGGCTAAGTCTTCAAAGCAAGTCTCTACGGAAACAGATAAGGCTCTCTGCGAGCCTACCACGGTCCTCTGGCGCATCAAGGAAGCGGGCCCACAGTACAAGGGTTAGAATCTTCAGCCCGTCACCTTCGAGAACCTAGTCGTTTACTTCGACCAAGGAAAATTCGAAGAAGTCCTCTCTGGGGGTGGTCTAATGCTCCATGCACAGAAGCATAGAACGGTCTCCATGACCAAGGTCTCAGAACAGAAACCGGAAGCAGAATCCTTCCAACACCCCTCACCCTCGCGTGTGGCTAGTCAGGTTCCCTGCGGACCTATGTCTCCTTTGTTAAAGCAGATGTGGAGGCCAAAGCATAAGGCTCTGTATAAAGTCTCAGGCGTAGCTACGCCACAAGTTCGTCTCCCTCGCGAAGAAGGCAAGAGGCCTGCCTGTTTCGTCAAGACTGTCAGCCGCGAAGTCACGACGACCATGCCTTCGCCTAATTCAGGAGCAGTAACTCCTTGCGCCAGCCTCGTTCTCATGAGCGAAGCTACTGTACTTCAGGGTACGCACGATGTTCATAGCCGCGAAGCTGGAACCAAAGCACCACAGTGTGCTTCGTTCCCCGGTTCTTTAAGCACTAAGCTCGCTTTTCGCAGCGAAGCTAAGGGATTGTCCCTAAGTGCTGATAGCGGTGCTTATGCAGCTTCAGCGCCCAAGGGCGTTTCCAAAGCTTCTAGCCGCAAATTTAGAGCCAAAGCACTATCCAAGGCTAATCACCTTCGCAACAAACATAGTGGATAAAGCACTACAGCATGCTTCGCTCTTCAGTTCATCAAGCGCTAAGCTCGCGCTTCGTAGCGGAGCTAAGGGATTATCCCTAAGTGTTGACAGCGGTGCTTATGCAGCTTCAGCACCCAAGGATATTCCCAAGGTCCTTAGCCGCGAAGCTAGAGCTGAAGCACTATTTAGTGCTAATCCCCTCTGCGGTGATAAGAAGAACAGGACATCATCCTACGCGCAATCCAACAGAGCCTCTGCGCTGGATCGTTTAGGCCCAACTGGGTCTAACCTGCGGGAATTCCTAACAAGCAAACGGAAGTCAGAATCTCTCCAAACTTCCCCCTCCCGTTGTCAACAAGTAAAATGTCAGTTGGTGACAGTCCACTCAGTCCATTGCCGGCTAGGACCGATCCCCGCCACTCCTCCAGACCGACGATCAGTTTTTGATCGACTGTCGGTGCAAGCTCCGGTGAAACATCGTAAAAGGAGCGTATCGCAAGATCTGCCCTCTGCATCTGTTAACATAACCGGAAGAGGACGAGAGCTGCGTAGGGGCAGACGAGTGTCCCACGACACTCCCTACTGCTCCCCAGATCCGGATTATAGCCCAGGCTTCGGTGAAGTTTTGGTTCATGAAGAAGGCGTCTTCCGAAATACCAGATCTAGGGTTGCAATACCCTATAGTTATGAACAGCCATCTTCCTCAACTGCAGTAACCTCACCAAAACCAATGAGAGGATTAGTCTGATGGTCTGATGAAGAAGACGAAGACAGTGGGTATGCCTCTTCAGCGACAGTCAGCTCGGTACGAACAGACAGAGTATCAATGAATATGGCTGAAAACGGTAATGATGACCTTCGTTGACGTTTGGAAGCTCAGGAGCAAACTTTCAAGACCCAGCAAGAAGCTTTGAACAACATTCAACAGATGCTCGCTCAACTCCTCAATGACCGGAATAATAATGATACCGGGAGTATCCATGATGAGGAAGAACATCTTAGCAATGAACAGCCAAGGACAGAGAAGTCAAAAGAGGGTTCTTCTTTGGACGCTGAAGTCCTTAAAGGCATCCAAGCTCAAATCGCATCCCTAACACAGAGAGATGAATTAAAGAAAGTAGGGGCAGTCCGTCCTTACCCGCTGGAGTGGGATTCAGTACCATACCCACCAAAGTTCAAACCACCAACGTTACATACGTACGATGGTAAGAGCTCGCCGAACCAGCACATCTACTATTTTCGGTCTCAGACCGGTAATGTTATAGACAATGATGCTATCATGGCTAGGCTGTTCATTGGCACCTTAAAGGGGGTAGCATTCGACTGGTTCCGAAGTCTCCCTCCGGGCTCTGTCAATTCCTGGATCGACCTGGAAACCCGATTCCTTTCTCGTTTCTATGAGGACGATACCGAGGTAACTATGGACAAACTCCTCTCTACCGTACAGAAGAAGGGCGAATCTATCTGTGACTACATTGAGCGGTTCAGAAACTTGTCTTTGATGTGCCCAGCAGGGATGCCATTACTCATGCTCTTACAGACGTGCAAGCACAACTTCTTAGACCAAGTAGAAGTTCGCATGGGGCTGTCAAAACCCATACCTGGAAAGAACTGGTCGAGCAAGCTGAGATAGCCGAAAAGTCGGCTAAAAAGTTCGAACCATCCACCCCTAAAGGAAAATGGGGTATGAGCAATAAAGGATGTGGCGACATGGCGCAGTCTTCTCAAGCCAAAGGGAAAGAGACTATGTCCGTAGAATTGTCAGGGGATGTTCAGTCGAAGGCCAAGAAGAGCGGCTTCAATAATCAGGAGTCTAAGTTTCCTCCGAAACAGTACTCCTTCAAAGACGATCAGGTGGCCACAATATTCCATTTACTCTACAAAGGGAATAAATTGAAGCTGCCAGATGCTCGACGCCCCAGTGAAATAGGAAGCACGAACGATCCCAAATACTGTCTCTTCCACATGATGATTCACCATCCTACCGACAAGTGCTTTGTCCTCAAGGACAAAATTCAAGTTTTGATGGACGCCGGAGTCCTAACAATGAAGTCAGAACAAAAGAAAGTCACTGCAAACATGGTGACCCTCGAGTTCGGCAAAACCCCAAAGGTCACAGTTCCTGACGGGACTTATCCAATCCCTGCACAACGGCTGGAAGTCACATATCCTGCAGTTAAAACTCAAGATAATAGGGGTCTTGTTCCCTTGACATTAGAGACAGGGGAAATCATGTGGATACACCCAGATCTTGTCCAAGACGAACAATGGGATTCAAAGAAGCCCAAATCGGAGGGCAAATCTTGCAATGTCATCTCTATCCTGTCATCATGTGCAATCGAAAGTACCGGCTATTACCTTCACAGCGGAAGATATGCTTCTCAAGGATAACAAGCACGATCGACCTTTATACTACACTGGATACATCGGTTCAACATGCATTGAAAGGGTACAGGTTGACCCGGGGTCTGCACTCAGTATCATCCCCAAAGGCTCCTCTACTTTCTCGGTACACCACTATATAGGTTGTCCGCAATCATTACTACAATATACGGTTTTAATGCCGGAAGTAGTCATCCACTCGGGAAATTCGGCTCCGTTGCCGAATCGGGAGCCTGAAGTCGGAAGTGACGTGCTATGTCATTGACGCTGACACGTCATACAACTTGTTGCTTGGACGATCATGGATCCACGCCAACTGGATCGTTCCCTCCACTCTGCACCAGTGCTTCAAATATGTTGAAGATGATGCAACAGTACGGACTGTCTTCGCTGAGAAGCAACCATTCAAAGGGGTGGAGAATTACTTCACTGACGCTTTCCTGTATCAAGAGACCGATAAAACATCGAAAGAACCATTGCCGGATAATGATGATAGTGGCAATGAGGCGGATTCAGAATCCGAAGCAGACATGCCAGCCATTTTGATTGGTGAACCAATTATAGCATGTCTTAATGATCCCCAATGTAACACTCCTTCTGAAGATGAGGGCGAATGTGTAATTAATGATAATATTCCCTTTACATAAACCAAGTGCATCCGAGACACCCATGGAATCTATAGAAGGGACCGTTTTGATGGTCCCTCCATCCAAAGAAGGTCAGTCACCGATAATTTTCGGTAAAGCCCAACCACGAGGGTCCACAGTTGCATTCAAGTTCAGACTCAGACACCCCGCAATTTTACCATTATGCGCGACCAGCGCACCATATGATGAGAAAAATGGGGTACAACCTAAAGCATGGAGAGGGCCTGAATTTCGAAAAAGGAAGGCGTAGTTTGCTGTGTAACTTTGTGCCAAAAGGGAAACCTGCAAATTACTATGATAACACACGCAGGGGGTTGGGATACGTTACACCCACACCACCTGCAACGGTTCAATCTAAGGATGACGAACCGATTTCATCACATTCTGCCTCTTCCTTCGAGTGGGACTCAGATGTCAGTGTGGGGATGATGTTCGAGAATCTCACCGTTAATATGACTTCAAGTAGTCAATTGGAGCCAGCGGAAGTTACTGATGAGGAACCATGGGTTCAACAATTGGAACTCCAATGGGAAAAGCGATTCGAACTACGCGAACCATCTACCGAAGACAAGGTGATGCAGGTCAACTTGGGTAGTCAAGATCACCCTAAACCTATCTTTATAAGTGAGAGCTTATCACTTATGGAAAAAGAAGAATTGATTATACTCGTGAAGGAGTATATAGCCGTCTTCGCATGGAACTACGAAGACATGCCCGGACTTGATCCACAAATGGCCATGCATCATCTAAATATCAAACCTGACGCCAAGCCAGTCAAGCAGCAACAACGTCGGTTTCGCCCGAACATTATGGAGGTTATTGAAGTCGAAGTTCATAAGCTCATTGCATGTGGCTTCATACGGGAGGAACAACATCCAGATTGGGTTGCTAATATCGTTCCCGTCCTCAAGAAGAATGGGAAAATACGGATCTGCATCGACTACCGTGATCTCAATACAGCTTGTCCTGAAGACGAATTCCCACTGCCCATCACCGTTGTCATGATTGACAATACCTGTGGATTCGAAAGAATGTCTTTCATGGACGGCTTTTCAGGGTACAATCAGATTAAGATGTATCCTGACGACGAGAAGCATACTTCGTTCAGAACACCCTTGGGGTATACTATTACACCGTGATGCCTTTTGGGCTAAAGAACGCCGGAGCAACCTATCAGCGGGCAATGAGTACAATCTTCCGCACCATCTCCGAAAAACGATAGAATGTTATGTCGACGATATTGCTGTCAAAAGTCGCAATAAGAATGACCATCTTCGTGACTTGAGAATGATGTTCGACATAATGCGGGCTCATCAATTAAAGATGAATCCGACAAAATCCTTCTTGGGAGTTTCGAGTGGCAAGTTCCTTGGATTTATTGTTACATCAAAAGGAATTCATCTTGACCCAGACAAGGTTAAAGCCATTCAGAGCATGCATCCACCGAGGAATCTCAAAGAGTTTAGAGGCTTGCAAGGTAGACTGGCTTATATTAGAAGATTCATTGTAAATCTCTCAGGCCGCTGTCAACCATTTACCCAACTCATAAAAAGGGCGCTTCCTTCGTATGGGATCAAGCTTGTCAGGAAGCTTATGAGGATATCAAGAGATATCTCACAAAACCTCCAGTCTTAGTGGCTCCCACATCAGGAAAACCATTCTTACTTTATGTGAAAGTTATGGACCATTCTCTTGGTGCCCTGCTTGCTCAAAAAGATGACAATGGTCACGAACAGGCCATTTATTATCTGAGCAGGACTCTAATAGGGGCGGAATCTCGCTATAATCCTATTGAGAAGGAGTGCTTAGCTCTTGTCTTTGCCGTTCAGAAGACACGACATTATTTGGTCGGCCAAACCATACATGTCATCTCCAGAGTAAATCCTTTGCGTCTTCTCATGACGAAGCCAGGATCATTGAATTCAAGATTAGCTAAATGGGCTCTTCTTTTGTCTCAATACGATATGCTTTTTATCCCTCAAAAGGCGGTTAAAGGCCAGGCACTTGCAGAGTTCTTAGCTGCTCATCCAGTTCCAGAACACTCAAAACTTCATGAAGATATTCCAGATGAAGTCTTCGAGTCCAATGTAACCTCAGAGGATGAAGTTTGGCAGATGTTCTTCGATGGAGCATCATGAATAGGCCCTAAAGGTAGGATCATTGCCGACGTGGGGTTGTGTTTATTTCCCCGCAAAATCACGTCCTTCCTAGAGCACTCTCTCTGACGGAATCATGCTCCAACAATGTAGCGGAATATAATGCTCTACTCATTGGTCTTCAGCTCGCCCACAAAATGGGGGTACACTACCTCGAAGCTTACGGCGATTCAAAACTGATTATCAATCAGGTTAAAGGCAAATATGAGGTCCGCCACGAGGATTTGGTGCCTTATTATCACACGGTCATCGACTTGGCTAATCTGTTTGATAGTTTCTACATCGGGTACGTATCTCGATCTCAGAATACCAAGGTGGACGCTCTTGCCGCATTAGCAACAACGCTAGCCCTGCCAGTCGACACCGAGTATCACCTTACAGTGGCGACTCGACACCTTGTCTGCTCCAAACATATGTTAAGAACCAAAGAGGTCTATAATATCTCGACGGATCTTGAGCCGAGAGATTGGCGATTTCCTCTCATCGACTATGCTTTACATGGTCTGCTGCCAGACAATCCTAAAGAAGTGGCATCTATCAGACGAAGGTCTCTTCATTTTTACTATGATCCAACTCTGAAGACACTTTACCGTCGTTCATATGACGGTATCCTCCTCCGTTGCCTTTCTAATTTAGAGGCACGGGAAGTGCTTAAAGAAGCACACGACGGCATATGCGGAGCTCATCAGCCAGGTCCAAAACTTAAAGACCAATTGCATAGGCTTGGATATTATTGGCCAACCATGATATCCAACGTCATCTAATATGCACGAAGGTGTAAAGTATGCCAAATTCATGCGGATTTCATACATCAGCCCCAGAGTTGCTCCACCCAACTATTGCTTCATGGCCATTTGAAGTATGGGGAATAGATGTCGTAAGGCCAATCAGCCCCTCTTCGACAAAAGGACACCGGTTTATCCTAGCAATGACCGATTACTTTTCAAAGTGGGCAGAAGTTATACCACTGGTTGAAGTCAAAACTTCCAACGTGGTCAATTTCATCAAACACCATGTCATCCATCGATGTGGTGTCTCTAAGCGGATCATCCATGATAACGGTCTCCAGTTCATAAGCCAGGTATTCTATCGATTCTGCGGTAAATACAGAATTCAGAATGTGGCTTCAACTGCCTATAATCCCGCCGCTAATGGCTTGGCGGAAGCATTCAACAAAACGATCATCAAGTTACTCAAAAAGTTCGTCTCCTCGAATAAGCAAGATTAGGACGAAAAGCTTGGTGAATGTCTTTGGGCCTACCGAACCACGGTTCGGACCCGACAGGTAATACGTCTTTTTTCCTGGTGTACGGTGTGAAGCAGTCATACCGTTGAAAATCCAGATGCCGTCATTACGAATCGCTCTGAGCACTAAGATCACATCAGAGGACAATGATCGGTTGCGTCTTCAAGAGCTCGAAGCCCTAAATGAGAGGCGGTTACAAGCTCAGCAGCACATCGAGTTGTATCAAGCTCGGATCTCAAAAGCCTTCAATAAGAAGGTCAAACAAAGAGTCTTCCAGAAAGGAGATTTGGTTTTAGCCGTCAGACGACCAATGATCATGACTCACAAAACCAAAGGCAAATTTCAGCCCAAATGGGAGGGACCGTTTGTAATAGAAACAGTCTATTCAAACGGAGCATATCGCCTTATGACTTCAGATGGTGATTTACTCATGATGCCGATCAATGGCAAGTTCTTAAAGAAGTATTATCCTTGATTAAGGATCCTTCTCATGATCAAGTTAACATTACACCTCTGATCAAGACCTTCAAATCCAAGGTACGCAGAAAGAACGCCTCTCTCTTCCTCCAAACGAGATCATACAACCATAAACCAGTAGGAACCTGGTCATACACTGATTGTCTCAAAGAAGAATCAAGATTACACATGCACTAACTAAATGATCCAACACCTTTAACGGTTAATGATAGAGGAAAATGTTAGCCCTTTAAGCCCAACATAAGTCCTCGACAACTCATCATGCTGAGGGGAATAGCATGGCTAGCCCGACTCAAACGGTAATTGGTAAAGGCATATCAAACCATTGACAGCTAAGGATTTGCTAAAAATCCTAAGGGACCTATTCTCATTTGATTCCCTCTCCAAAATCACTTACCAATTCTCACTCATGGAATGGTAAGACCACATATACAGATCTTTTCATCTATTTCGCAGTTAAGTTAACATTAAACCTATGACAGTGATTTTCTCGTTTCTCTCTGCGAGAACGAGACCCTTCATGCTATGTTTAACAGTATACTTCTGGCATTCCTTTCGCTGTTAAGTTAACATTAAACCTATGACAGTGATTTCCTCGTTTCTCTCTGCGAGAATGAGACCCCTTCATGCTATGTTTAATAGTATACCTCTGGCATTCCTTTCGCTGTTAAGTTAACATTAAACCTATGACAGTGATTTTCTCGTTTCTCTCTGCGAGAACGAGACCCCTTCATGCTATGTTTAACAGTATACCTCTGGCATTCCTTTCACTGTTATGTTAACATTAAACCTATGACAGTGATTTCCTCGCTTCTCTCTGCGAGAATGAGACCCCTTCATGCTATGTTTAACAGTATACCTCTAGCATTCTGTAACCCCCTGATCCCCGGTGTACGTATCACCGTATCAGTACGCGATACGACGTACAAAATTGATTTGACTTTTGTGGTAGTCCGATTTAGCTGATTTCAGTTTCAAATATCATTTTCCATATTTTAGATTTTTCAGGATTTTCTGGAATTTTTCTGAATTATTTTGGACAATCCCGTAGTCGGTGTCGACCGATACCGATAATCGGCATTTTTGATTTTTATTTCACCAACGGAGTTGTATTTTGAGAATCCGCTTTCACCTTGTATCTTAAAATCATATTTTCTACGTTAGTCTATTTTTGGGGATTTTCTGAATTTATTGAAAATCGGGCCAATCTGGTGTCGCCCGGTATCGGCGATACGTTCTATGATTTTTAACTTGCAAACCGGATATTATTTCTAGACTTTGATTTCGCATTACTTCTCAGTAGAATATTTGCTATTTTTCATAATTTTTGGGAACCGTTTGGAACTGATCAAAAATTAACCTAATTAAATAATATTATAATAAACTTTAAAAATTTTCTTTCTTCCTTTTCTTCTACCCTTTTCTCAAATTCTCTGGATGCATCTCCACCGCCTAACCCACTGCCATTCACCCTCTTTAAAAACCCATTTCCTTCTCTCTCCCTTTCTTCCACTCTCTCTCTCCCGTTACTTGAGCGCCGCCGGCAAGGCAGGGCTGGCCGCCGCCAGCCCTTGCCCTCCCCCTCCCTCTCTCTTTCTCTTACTCTCTCTCTCTTACTCTCTCTCTCTTTCCCTCTCTCCATCTCTCTCTCCCACTTTGAGCGCGGCCCGGATCGCCATCGCCGGCCCAAGTGCCGTCGCCGGCGAGGCGACCGCCGGCGAGGCGGCCAGACCTGGCCGCCGCCCCTACCTCCTCTCTATCTCTCTCTATCTCTTCCTATATCTCTCTCCTTCCCCCTCTCTGTGGGACCGCCGCCGGCGGCTAGGCCCGCCACCGGCGGGTCGTACTGGCCGCTGGCCAGACAAGCTGGCCGGCGGCCTGCTGAGCCGCGGCAGCGGCTGCTGCCGCAGCCGCTGCTGCTGCCTATTTCGAGTTCGGGTGGAACCCGAACCCTCCACCCGTTCCCCAACCCTATTGGGTTTGAGTTAGACCCGTTAACCCTTCACCCCTTTACTTATGGGTTTGGGTTTGGATATAAACCCGACCCGTTAACCCGTCTAACCGCATCCGAAACCCAATAAAGGTAATTTTACAGAAAACCCCCTGTTCCATTTTATTAATTGCATTTGAATATTTTGTTTATTTACATATTTAACCCATTTTGCTGATTTTTAGTGTTTGGGCAATATCGGGAGCATCCGGACTCCGATTTGGACTATTCTGGATCCGTTGCGATCGTGAGAAAGAGAGCTACATTCCTATGACTAGTTTCTGAATGTTTTCTTTTTCTAAATTATATTTATTTATTCATATTTAGCTTTCGTTATGAAACAGTAATTATGGGTTAGTTAAATTACGAACATAACTCGAGAAACGTCATGTTTTGTAATAAGAATTTGTATACAATGTGAGTAAATATAGACACTAAGCTAGATGATCAATTAAAGAATCACTTGACACTGTCACTACATGGATAACTATTATGGTTACACACTACTGCTACTTGGACACCAAGACACGCGTACTCCATTATACGGGATCTTGTCACTATTCCACTGTCACCCTTACCGACCCACTAGTACACTAAGCATCGTAGTGCATGTAGATATCGGTTACACGGGATATCGGTATTGCATGTAGCTTTCATGTAGTTTCATGTACACGTCTCACCATTACATATGTTTGTGACCTACTGATATACGAAGACACTAGTACACTGGATACCGTCATGTTAGATTAATATCCTTGTTACATGGATGCACTGATCACTGTTATTACATGCACTATCACAGAGATATTACATGGATTATTGCTACACATATATGTTTCATTGGTACACAGATATACCACTGCACGAACTACTGCATGTCATATTAGTGATATCTTCGTTACATGAATTCTCGGCATATCACTGTTACAAATGCATGTATGGTTTCTCTATTCTTGTCATTTAGATCCCCATTCATATTACATGTATTAGTGTTCTATGTTACCGTATTCATGTTATATGATTGTTTCCTGTTACTGATATGGATATTCCCGTTACTGGACATGAGAGCTGTTGATATGCGATATGTGGAATTCCACATCTATTGTTCCGTTTCCCGTTATATTGTTCTCGTTTCCCGTTATATTGTTCTATGCTATCAACAGAACTCAGGTCCGGTTATCATGTTACCCGTATCATGTACTGTATTTGTTGTTGTTACATTGTATACTTGACATATCAGATCATAAAGCTAACTTGGGTATGGGGGAGACTTGACGGTTGATTAGATCTTATCGGGTGATGTACTGGATCCATATTGTTCTCCCACTGCAGGGGATGGTAGTGCTACCTACCGATTGTATAGCTCCATGAGCTTCCGTTACTTGATTCATGCTCCCCTCTTAGCGGAGGGCCCTGGTCTCAGCAGCCAGGGGTTTGTTTAAGGCCGTGATCCCGGGTATGCACGGGATACATCTACCCGATAAGAGCTCCTCGACCATGAGTTTCCAATTAACATAATAAAACAGTATACACAATCGTGACGTCGGGAACACTTGTTATTTGGTCACTCTCTCGTTTGGATAATGGTACCCGTAGGTCATGTCCGGATGGGTTCGACTGGAGTGCGGGCTCCAGTATGAACTACCAGTAGTATGGGACACTGGAAGAGATTGATTGAAATACCAGGTGGTACTGATTGCTACTATTGTATAAATAACATGACTTTCCTGATACATGTATTCTATTGTTTAGTTGTACATGTTCCTGTACCTGATCATTTCGCCGTTATCATGTTCCCTGTATATGTTGTTACCTTACCTGTTTCATGCTATACATTCTGTGGTGGCATCCTACTCATGTACATGTATAATCTGCATTGCATATATTCTGTCTCCTGTATTCCATGCAGACATCATTACTGTATATGCACAACACAGTATTTTAGTTATATTGCATATGCCCACCTGCATGTTCACTTCTATCACGTCACCACTAGCATGTTCATTCTATTACGTCACCACTAGACGACATTATTTATGATATAAACTGGATACGACCATAGACCTGACCCTGACGATAACCGGCTAAGTAGTGATTGTATTAAAAGTTGACCTACTTATATATTTTCCCGCTTACATGTTTATATATTTCTACTGTTTCTTATATACTTATTATATGGTATCACTAGTCCAACATCATGTATTATATATTATTATCGTGCTTGTATTACTATTGTATCTATTACCACCTCCTTCATTTTACCACTCACTAGGTCGCTTTCTGACGACCCTGGGTTTGCGTGCCCATGTTGGAGAGCCGAGTTACCGTATTCTCAGATAGTCCATTGGGTTCATATCGGAGACTCCTCATCGAGACTATTCATAGGTATCTCGGTGATTTATTTCTGTTATCCTATTTCTCCCTGTTTTTATATATGTTATGATCATTAACCCCTTTCTGCAGGTATTCTTGTACTTATTTCCTGCTAGAACTCTTGTGTATATAGGGGCCCTGTCCTGTACTGAGGCTTAACGTACTTGTGAGTGTGTTTTCACCTCGCATATGTACGTCGCCATAACGTCCCCGTACATGCGGGATCGGGGCGTTACACATTCCTTTCGCTGTTACGTTAACATTAAACCTATGACAGTGATTTCCTCACTTCTCTCTGCGAGAACGAGACCCCTTCATGCTATGTTTAATAGTATACCTCTGGCATTCCTTTCGCTGTTACGTTAACATTAAACCTATGACAGTGATTTTTCTCGCTTCTCTCTGCGAGAATGAGACCCCTTCATGCCATGTTTAACAGTATACCTCTAGCATATCCTTTTGTCACGTTAACATTACACCTCTGACATATGATCTTCTATGGAATTCATTTCCTAACTTCCCAGCAAGTTTCTGAGTCCCACTCAGTCTTTGGTGGACTTTTGGGTTGTCACGTTAACATTATACCTCTGACAATTCCTTCCAAATCCCGACAGAATTTTGAGCTTGGTGGCTTCTCAATCGGTTATGTCATTGCGACCTCTGAACCGGCAGATAGCCAAGTCTCATCTTTCAGTCCGGTAAGGACTATTTCTTTGTCATCATATGACAGAATTTTGAGCTCGGTGGCTTCTCAATCGGTTATGTCATTGCGACCTCTGAACCGGCAGATAGCCAAGTCTTATCTTTCAGTCCGGTAAGGACTATTTCTTCGTCATCATATGACAGAATTTTGAGCTTGGTGGCTTCTCAATCGGTTATGTCATTGCGACCTCTGAACTGGCAGATAGCCAAATCTCATCTTTCAGTCCGGCAAGGACTATTTCTTGTCATCATACGACAAGAATTTTGAGCTTGGTGGCTTTTAATCGGTTATGTCATTGCGACCTCTGAACTGGCAGATAGCCAAGTCTCATCTTTCAGTCCGGCAAGGACTATTTCTTTGTCATTATACGACAAGAATTTTAAGCTTGGTGGCTTCTCAATCGGTTACGTCATTGCGACCTCTGAACCGGCAGATAGCCAAGCCTCATCCTTCAGTCCGGCAAGGACTATTTTCTCAAATAGCTGCAATACAACTCGAAAGCGAGAATTCGGAAGCTGGAGCAAGTTGGAAATAACAGGGGAGTCAAAACAAAAATTACTTTTATTGATTCCGAAAAGAAAAAAAGAAAAAAAAAGAGGGATACATGAATAAACAGATTACAAGCTATGAGGGTGCTTCATAGGACTTGATCCGTCCTTCAAGAGCGGCCAGCCTAGTCTTCCTATCTTCAGCAGCCCTGATAAGCGCCTGCGACCTTAACTCGGCCTCATTAAAGCTCGCCGTCTGGGCCAAGCGAGCTTCAACTTCAACCAAGGTCGCTCTCTGGGCTAGCTCTTGCCACAAGAGTTCGTCATTCTGAGCCTTAAGCTGCTCAAGCCGGGCAGTCTCTTCAAGACGCACTGGTTTAGCGTTGGATAAAAGAAGATTAGCCTTCCTGATCATCTCCTTACAATTTTGTCCTCAGCGTCAAGAAGAGCACTGCTAGAAGCGTCTATGGCATCCCCGAGCTCTGCTTTCCTTGTCTCCAAGGATTTCAAATCAGAAGAAATGGCCTTAGCAGCTTCCTGAGCGGCAAGATGAGCTTCATGCATCTGAGCAATAAGGTGCGCAAGCTGCTCGTTAACTGAAGACTCCATATTTGAATGGCTAAGACGGCGCCATTCGTCTACATCTCTCTCGAGTCGGTCCACCAGAAGCTCCAATGCAGCGGCCTGGTCATCCCCTCCAAAGTCTCGGATGCTGTCAATACTTCGGGAGAGGACCACCTTTAAAGCAGAGAATGAGGAAGTCGAACCCTTCAAGATTAGAGCAATGGATCACTTCAAGCTCTTATAAAAGTTGTCGACTAACTCAGTCACAAATTCATTTTCGGCCTCAATAACTCCTGGTAAACGAGCAGCCCCTGAAGACAGAGTTTCCACTGGCTTTATTGACATTATTGTGGAAGGAATAGCAGAAGCACTGGCTGCAGCAACATGAGGGGTCGTCGGTGATCTCGGAGGAGTCCTCATTGAGACCAGCACACTAGCCACAATCGAGGTAGGACTAGTGACTATTTTCGGGAGAACTGGCTCAATCACCAATGTTGGAGAAGTAGGACTGGTAATCACCTTCAGCTCCGTGCCTGACAAGATAGGCGGCACTGGCGAAACCAATGGCACCTCATTCATTGATATAGTTGGAAGTGAGATTGGTTCCATGATTACCGTTCCCTCAATTTCATCTCCTCTGGCTAGTTCTGGCTGATAGGAGGGCAGGTCGTGATACAAAGCATCCAACTCAGCAGTATCCGCTGCGGTTGAAGTACTTACTCCACTCCTGGTTCCCTCAGGAAGACGGGTTGGCTCTCTTGAAGTCGATGCACCCAGAGGCGAAACACCTACAACAAGACTTTGTTTAAGCAAGGCATAACAAATAGCGGGAGTTAAAAGGTCAAAACAATACCAAAAGATGGTGTCGCCTCAATTGTCTTGACGGCTACATCAGTCCCTACTGGCTCCATTGGAAAATCTTTAGCGGAATCAACACGAATGGCCGGCCCACCTTCACTTGCCGAACCCTCCGTGGTCCACCCGAAAGAGCTAGAAGTTACGGGACTTCTTTTTGAAGTCCCAGCGCCCGAAGGACCTACATCAGCCGCATCACCTTCAGACTCTTCCGAGACGGCGAAATAGCCAGCTTCATCGCCTTCCTTATAAGTAAACAGGGGATTATAATGCTCCCCCTCTTCTTCGGCAGCCTCAGCTCTCGAGCTTCTCACTGTCTCAGTTCCTGAATCATAAAGTAAACAATGAGCTATATGGAACACATAAGAAGTATATTATAAGAACAGAGTTGATCTTACTCGCGTCCGGAGCAGCTCTACCAGCAGTCTGCCTAGCAGCCGACAACTTGATGACTAATGGAGCAGGAGGAGGCGCTGCAGATAATTCGCCCTCTGCAATAACCGTAGGAGCGTAGCGACGAGGCTTCTTCACTACCCTCTTCCTACGAGATCCACCTTCCCGCTTTCGCTTGAAGTGGACGTCAGGATCTTCTTCCTCCACTTCTTCCACATTAACATATTCTATGGGGGTCGTGCCTACCCCACCAGAAGCAACTGCCGGAGCCTCAGCACCTGTATCCTCTTCAAAGCGAGGACTTCCTGCATCTGAGGCTTCGCTATCATCAACAACAATGAATTCCCTGAGGCCTGGAACGCGGACCCTTTTACCCTCGCTCTTCTCAGTGACCTTCCGCTTCAGCCGCTGAGAGATTAACTTCACACCAGAAGAATTAATAGAAAATTCAGTGGGTATGGAGTTTGAGGTTCTATACCACTGACAGAATCCCGGGTCGTCAGAAGGTTCGGAGTCCTTAGCGGCATGCACAGTCACGCCTCGGTACAGCCAGCAATGAAGAACCGCCAGGCACGAGCTCCATCGATGAGGCTCCCCATAAAGGCTAGACTGTTGTTCGGATTACCTACGTACAGTTGGTCATACTCAAACTGGCGGGCAAACCTACTCGGAACGTAGGGCTCCAGGTAATAGGTGTCCCCACTTCTGTACAACAAGTGCGATGGCCGGATGCTAACCAGCCACTCGAAGATTCCCCGACTCAATGACGTCTGCCCTTCTCCCACATCCTTGTATTCTTCACCATAGCCCGCATCGCGAATGTAGGGGAAGCATTGAAAAAGGCTATAGGCGTCATGACGGTACAGCAGCTTACGGACCGCAGCCACATATGTCTTCGACCATGAACACCCTCGAATCGACGGAGAAGCGCCATGTGAACACCTTCTGGGGGTTCCTCTCCGGCCTGGATGATGGAAGGGCAGTGAAGGGCGAACCATGCCATTAGATAAGTATATGGCAGACCTATTCTGGGGTTTGGTCCGTCGCAGGGCAAAATAGTCCCCTTTCCCCGCTTCGTCGTTGGTGGCCTACAGAAAGCCTCCATCAATGCCCGAAGGCCTCTCTGAATACAGCACACCATGGCTGGAAGGAGTCCAAGAGAACGATCATGGACTAGATGAACGGCAGGTAATAAGACAGTCGGATGAATGACATCGCCAGATGAAGATGGCACCACACATCTCTTCAACCAGACCGTCAAGAAACCAGCCAGAAGTGCCTTCCGGGACGTCGGCTGACGAGCCTGGTAGTGGAAACTCCGAAGAATATCGCCTTTCTCATAGGGGCCGTCATCTTCTTCCAAAATTAGATCCCCTTGAGAATGCTCTTGCATCCGGCGAAAAATGTCTTCATCAGCAACTCCACAATGAGCCGCTTCAGGAGTATTTTCCATGTCAGGGATTAAATAATTTTCCCAGCTCTTCAAACTGCATGAAGCTCCCTTATGGCCCCCATGCATGCTGGAGCAAATGTGGAGGTGGCACATCAACTCCCGATAAGTCTCAAATAGGGCGGGCTCCTGCTTCTCCAGAAGTGCCAATTCCGCCTCGCACGGGAAATATTCTTCATATGGGAAAGATCCCAAAGGCAGAGCAGAGACTTCCCACATCTCGTGCAGAGTCATACCCAATTCACCAACAGGGGTGAAGAAGGTCCCTGTAGCCGGGCAGTATAACTCAAAGATGGCGTAGAAGTTCGCTACGCTCATCTGAATGTCATAACAGGTCGCCCTGATGGCCTCATAAAGTCCCAGCCTCTCCAGATCCTCCTCAAAATGAGCGAGGACATATAGAGTCAAGTCCCTCCACCATGTCTTGGGAGGGTGAATCCACCCTGGAGTCCTGAAATCAGTGGCTGGATAGTTGCCACGAACCTTAAAGAATTGATTCCCAAAAGTCTGAGCCACCGCAGGGTTTTCTCCCACTGGGATGTCTGGGAGTACATTCCCAGGGTGGAGACCCAATATGCAGCGAGGAGGCCCGCTCTTGTGTAACCAGGAGATGGAATTATCAACTTCCCTGCGTGAACGGAGTCAGTAGTCCGAGTTACTTGCCACTGCATTTTTCGAGCCCTCGTCACGCATTGAAAGAAGGACAAGGGAAAATGCCGCTTGCTAGATGAGAGATAGAACTTCTCGCCATCCAATTTGAAAATCCACTGCCCCTCTCCGGCTAGTAGTTGGTGATCATTGTCTGGCGCTGCATCTCCGAACATGAAGCCGGGCTTTCGATAGATTCTTCGATCAGAATCTTCAAGGGGAGCAGTAGTTAAGATGCTCCTCATGGTGCATTGATCCCCAGCATGAATAAGTGCATCCCGAGCAGGAGAGCTTCGCTCGCTGAATAGTGAAGCATGCCCTTGAAACTGCAAGCTGACGTTGCCATCTAGCCCCTGGCTGTGCCAAAGAGACTGTTCAGAGGACCAAAAGTATAGTGCACTGCAAAAATAAGGAGAAACTATGATTAGTTCATCAGCCAAACAAGAAGCTAAAACAAAAATGCAATTTTTGTTAAGGCATAGCCTCGCCCTCCCAGCGAAGCTGACCTAATGATAGCTTTGCCCTGAAGCTTAGCTCCGCAGCTGCAGCGTAGCTCTGTATTCCACACGAAGGCAGGATGCAGGAAAATATCCAAGTGTTAGCTTCGCTCGGAAGCTTGGCCTCGAACAACAGAATGCGACAAAGCCCCAGGGGCTAACTTCGTCAGAAGGGTATTATTGCCTAAAAATTATTTTAAGGGCATTAAGGTCCTTTTTAGTTACACTCCAAAGCTTAGCTTCGCAGCCTATCATTCAATAGGATGTGAACCGCCTAAGAGATAGCTCCGCCCGGAAGCTTGAAGAAGAGACCCTTCAGTTCTAAGATTCCCAATCAAGAAATCAAGGGAAATTCAGGGAATGGAACTCCCTAAAATAATCAGATCATGATTGATCGTTCTGGGTACATCGGAAGATAGCTAGAAATCGGCTTTAAAAGAGAGATGAAAATCTCTGATCAAAAGGGAAAGATCCCTACCGGCGATCGGTCGTTCGATGATCGGAGGAGGAGAAGGACCCTCCGTCGTAGAGGTTGCGACCTCTTTTCCTGCTCGTCTCTTGGAAGCCATTGAAGAACTGAAAAGGTTCTTGGATTCTCAAACAAAGAAGAAAGAAGAAGAAAGGGCTTGCAGTGCTCTGAAAATCCAAAGAGAAGTGATGCTTTCTCTTTCAGCCCGATCAGGATTTTATAGGCTGATTTTGCCTAAATGTCGCCTCAAAAGGAGCGCAGGCAGTCGTTTCAAATTAATTTGAAACGGCGCCTAAAGCGCCTTCCCGAGAAGCGCTGCTTCAGCCCCATTAAGGGGTAACTCCACTGTAAGTCTAGTGCTGACTTAGCGCGACACATGAATAACTTTGCTGAAAAAACATGCCTTAGCTCCGTTAAAAGCACAGCCCGAGCTTCACAGAGAATTCATGCTAGCTTCGCTGGAAGCTCGTTCCTGATTCAGGTAGGATCCTGTCTTTAACTTTGCATGAAGTTTAGCTCAGCCGGTCCACTTCAAGTGTTGTCGAATCGAAAAGAAGGAGAAGCAAAGCAGATAAGTAGAAAGTGAACTTTTATTAATTTAAAAGGGAAGGTACATTGATACACTACATCAAGGTTGTGTTCCGTACAACAGAATAATTTGCTCCAAAGGCATACAAGTGGTACTATCTACTTCCAAGCCAAGCCAACTGGACACGAAAGGGCTTCCTCCTGCACAAGACCGTAATCCTTCGAATAATGGTAGATTTTGCTATCAAGGAGCTGGATCGTCTTTGATGAAAATTGGCAAAGGATCGATTGCCACCAGAAGGCTGGATCTTCTTTAATGAAAATTGACAAAAGAAGGATCCGAGACCTTACAGGTGACGTCCGCTTTCCCGAAGTGGATCATCTCGGGTAAGCGACTATCAGCCCCGCCTCGAAGTGGATCATCTCGGATAAGCGACTGCCAACCTCTTCTGGGAACACCATCAGCTGCCCCAGTTTGTTCCTCCTGCTTAGGATTAAAGTTTCAACTGGAAAAGCAAGAGGCAACTTTTTGGTCTCTTTTATCAAAACAAAAGACTGGCGAACATAGCTCACTGCAACCCAAACTGGAAACAAGTTAGCAGTAAGTCAAAGGAAAAGCTGCAAAAGTAAAATGCTAAGTCAAATTCTTTGGAGCGAAGCAATTTATATCCGATTCAGTTGCAGTTTAAGAATGGATTTCAGTTTTAGTTAAGCAGAGGGTAGCCTCGCTTGCACAGTGATGATGGGCTAGCTCAGCATAAGCCAAGTCCTAGCCTCGCCTATATGGCTAAGCCAGACTGATCCAGAGGGACGCAGTCTTAGCCCCACCTATATGGTAAGACTGGCTCAAACTTGAAGAGACTGAGTCCCAATTCTTGCCTATGTGGCGAACTTAGCAGGCAAGCATGCAATGATCTTTCTTTGATCGAGTAAAAATGATAGCTTCGCCGGGAAGCTGGGAAATAGGGCTGAAGCCCTTCTCTGCAGATCAGTCAGATACAAAACGAAGAACAAGGGAAATCAATCCCTGAGGCAGCTGTTAAAGCTAAATTAAGGGAGATAGACTCCCTGAAGTCATTAGTTCATTAGTAAAGTCTCTGGATGACCGAGACTCACCAGTTCTTGGCCGGTTAATGACCAGAGTGGGCACCTCTACTCGTTCAGAAATTTGAGTATTTCTCTCTAGACAATCAAGAGAAGTCATGAACAGACTACTTCTCTGCAGAGGACCTCAAGTGTCCTATTTATAGGCCTCATGGCCTAAGCGCACCGCTGCTGCTTCAAGCATAAAAGCGCGAGCGAATTTAAGACATTTACTGAGCCTTGAGAAAGGGAATGGTCTCCCTCGTTAATGTAAGAGAAGTTATTTCAACTTCGAGAAAGGACATAATCCTTCTCGTAACTGGCCGAAAGCAGTTGGCCTCGGGAAAGGAACGACGTTCCAAGATCAATTTGAAGCGAATCTACTCCGAGAGGCTCGGACGCGGAGCTACCCAAATGCAGAGTTACCCAGACGCGGAGCTATCCAGACGCGAAGCTACTCAGAGTCGCGAATCAATACGATTCTTCGGCGAACTTATTCCAATTCGGAAGAGGATTGAAAGCGAAGCTGAACTCAACCACTATGGCGACGTTCGTACTTCACATACCATCAATCAAAGCAATTCAAAGTATTTTGAAGCCTGAACCATTCCATTGCAGACTTTCGAAAACTTTGAAGGGGGTATTGTTGACACTTTTAAAAAAGATAAGATTCCTGACTGGTCTGAATAATGTCTAAACTTATTGACATTTACAAAAGACAAGTGACAGACAAGCTGACGACCAGTTTTGTACCCATCTCCGAGGGACAAAACAGCAACTTGGACTTTGCTGATCCAGTGAAGTAGACAGTAAGCCCAGATTATTTCTGAAGAGACCTAAGCAGGTCTAAGATGCTAGGTTAGCTCAACACTTAGCATCACATGAGCCCGAGGAGATAGCCTCGCCTGAGAGGCTAAGATTGCCCAACTTCGCCTTGAAGCCGTTCAAAGCTCCATCAGGGAGCTAACTTATAGCTTCGCCTGAAGTGCTCAGTTAACTCCGCAGAGAGTTAGCTTCGCTCGAGGTCACACGCAACCGTGCAGAAGGATGTTCGGTAGCTTCACCACAGATGTTATCTAGCTCCGCTGAAGAGCTTTCTTCTGACTTCGCCAGATGCTTCTTCCAGCTCCGCTGCGAGCTCGACGCGGCAGCTCCACTGCGAGCTCGACGCGGCAGCTCCGCTGCGGGTCTGTCATGGTCAACCTTTGACCAATTAAATCTCCAGATGAGATCAAATCAATTCAAGATCAAGTCAAATCTGATCAAGATCAAATCTAATCAAGATCAAATCTGAGATCAAATTTGACAGTTGCTTGCCAAAATCTCTTGACTCTCCTAAAACAAGTAAGAGGATCACGGGAGATCTTCTAATTATATGTAAAGAATTAAAACAGATCAGGAGATCAACGCTACCTGCTACTTCTAGCTTCGCAGAAGCTGATTCTAGCCTCGTCGCAAGGCTACTTTTAGATTTAAATAGATTGACTCAATCTGTTTCTAGATTTTCAAGGGACGATTATACCCTTGCTCTCCCTATAAATAACCCACCAGAGGCACAAGGAGAGAAGACACACGAGGAGGGAAAACACACGCACAAACAGAGAGACGGCTAAATAGAGATCTATTCTCTTGCTTCCAAGAATTTAGAGAATTCAGAGAATTACTTCTCTAATCAGGGTGCCGATACCCTAATACCTTCCTTCCTTTCAAGGAATCTCCGGAACCAGGCGAGAAGGAATTCCCAAGTGAAGGTGATTTGAGAAGTAACAAGAGGGTTCTACCAACCTTCTGTTCTCCGATTCCCCGAACCAGGCGAGAAGGGAATCCCATCGATCGCATCGTCAGAGGGACAAAGTGGTCGCGCGCTGACCAGACTCCTATCGGCACACTTCTCCAGAATCTCAGAGGAGATTTACTTGTAATCTTTTTAGAATACTTGTAATTTAGCTCCTCGACCCTTTTTTTGTAAGTTTTCCCCTTTGCAAATTCAATGAAAAACAATTAATAAAATATTAAATCTAAATAAAATATTAAAAAATTGGTATAAATATTAATAAAATAATAAAGTATTAAATAACAATATTAATAAAAATATTAAATTAAAATAATAAAATATTAAATATTAAAACAACATTAAAAATAATAAAAAACTAAAGATTAAAAATATAAAATAATTAAATACTTAAATAAGAAAGTAAATACTATTAAAATATTTAAAATATTAAATATTTAATAATATTAAATTATATATTGATTATCAAGTAACTACTTTGGACTGAAAGTGTACTACAAGTGAGGTTTACATGACCATAAAATTAACTGTAGCAGCTGCAAGTAGAGAAATGTGAGTGAAAAAGTGAGATTTACATGACCACAAAATTAAGTGTGGCAACTACAAGTGAAAAAAATGAGAATTACATTTTATAAGTTATTTTGCAGCGAAACAAACAGCGAAAAATGGAAAAGAGATTTTACGACTTACGACTTGCGGCCACTTGTGACAAAACTAACAGGCCCTAAAATTCACAAGTAAAATTAATGATGATGTTAGAATTATGACGTGAATACGTCATGAAGATAGTCAATTAATGTCAGATTTGACAGTTTTCTTTTCTGGATATGTTTGAGTCCGGGTTGGATTCAAGTTTTCTTTATTCTGATTGAAAGTGTTTTGAGTCCGAGTTAGATTCATGTCTCCTTTATTCTAATTGAAGGAGTTTGTTTAGGACTAAGAGAGTTCTATAGTCTATAAATAACCCTTTAGGGGTGGCTTCAATGAATTCCAAGAGAATATGAATTTATAATTCCTAAGGGTGTAGTTTATCTAGGTGAGAAATTCATAAAAGAAGGTTAGCCACAAGGGTTCACTATTCTTAACGGCCATTAAAGGCTTGTAACTTCTCAGTGTGAGGTGTAAGTAATTCTTATTGTTACTCTTTTAAAGTTTTAATAAAAAATTTTCCCTTTTCCTGTGGACGTACACACGATCTGTTTGATTGGTGGAACCACGTTATATTGTGTGTTGGCTTTTTATCTACTTTGGAATATCTTCTTCTCTTCTTCAAGTTACCTTAATAGATCCTGTGGTTCGTATCTACTGCGCTGCCCTAGTCGATCCGTCGTGAGGGCGTCTTCTCCTGAAATCACAACAATTGGTATCAGAGCTTACAGTTTGTTTCCCAACAATCGGTATTAAAGCAAGGTAACTTGAAGATGTCTGCGATCAAATTCGATATTCAAAAGTTTGATATCGTCATCAATTTCAGCAGGTGGCAGATTAGGATGAATGTTATCCTTACCCAGAGCGGGTTGAAGAAAACATTATTTGGGAAGGAGAAAAAACCTCAAGACACGAAGGAAGAAACTTGGCAGATGTTAGATGAGAAAGCATTGACAACTATTCAGTTTTGCTTGGCAGACGAAGTGTTGGATGAGTTTTCTACAGAGAGAAAACAGTGTCCTCGCTGTGGGAGCGACTTCAGGATCGCTATCTGAAGAAATCATTAGCGAATCGGTTGATTCTGAAGTAGCGTCTCTTTCTTTTTCGCATTCATGAATGTACACCTATCAAGTCTCACATTGCAGAGTTTTTCTCTATTATCAATAATCTAGATGAGATAGAAGATGAAGATCAAATATTTCTATTATTATGTTCTTTACTTTCTTCATATGAGAGCTTTAGGGAAGCTGTCATCTATGGAGGCAGGTCAACAATCAAGGTCAAGGAGGTCAAGGAGCATATACTCAATAAGGACAAAATTGACACTCAGTTGACGGGTAAGTCTCATCATAATGATTCTGAGCAAGTTCATTATTCAAGGGAGAAGTATAATAATGGAAGTTCCACGAGTAACTCAATAAACGAGAATTTAACGTGCAACTATTGTCACAAGAAGGGACACATTAGAACTAAGTGTTGGTTTGAAAGAAGAAACAACCAGATGCTAATGTCACTGAAATGGTTGAAAGAGATGAAGAACGTGCGATATTCTATCTATTACAGGCAGTCCAATTGGTAACAAAGATAGATGGATCATAGATTCTGGATGTTCGCAGCATATCAGTTCCAATAGGAAGATGTTCTCTTCATACACTTCAGTTCAAGGGGGAGAAATCTTCATAGGAAATTTCGCTACAAGTAAGGTGATTGGTGAAGGAACAATCCAGTTTTGGTCTTATGATGGATGCATCACTACTCTTTAAGGCGCTCGTCATGTTCCCGAATCAAGGTACAATCTTATCTCTCTTGGAGTCCTACATAGAGAAGGGTTCTGTTTCAGTTCAAAAGGTGATCTTATAGAAGTTTTTAAATAGTCTCATGTGATATTTCAAGCCGAACGTATCGACGATGTGTATATATTCGGAATTCAGTTGGTGGACTGCAGTTATCCTCGGCTTCAAAAGGGTGGTTATGAAACAATCGGAGACTACGATGGATTCGAGTTTAGATGTTCAATTGTATTCCGAAAGGAGATTGGGACTAGGTATGCAACAAGGTAGTCCAGATCGTTACTCCTATAGTGGAGCAAATTCTCATAGGTCTTGTGTAAATCAAGAAAATCATTGGTAATAAAGTATAGGTTAAACCTGAACTTATTCGGCCTAATCAAGATGTGAATCCCATGAGGGGGTTATGGAGAAGAGGGAGTGAGATAAAGTGAAATTAAGTTTGTTCAATTGTGCGTGAATGCGAGCACATGGAACACGATGGCTATTCTCGAACTTGGATGTATTCAAGCAAAGGAAAAGATTATTAGGATTATGACGTGAATACATCACGAAGGTAGTCAATTAATGTCAGATTTGGCAGTTCCCCTGACTGGATTTATTTTGAGTCCGAATTGGATTCAAGTTTTTTTTATTCTAATTGAAAGTATTTTGAGTCCTAATTGAATTCAAGTTTCCTTATTCTGATTGAAGGAGTTTGTTTAAGATTAGGAGAGTTCTATAGTATATAAATAACTCGTTAGGGGTGGCCTTCAATGAATTCTAAGAGAATCCTATGAATTTATAATTCCTAAGGGTATAATTCATCTAGGTAAGAAATTTGTGAGAGAAGCTTAGCCACAAAGGTTCGCTGTTCTTGACGGCCATCAAGGCTTGTAACTTCTCAGCGTGAGGTGTAAGTAATTTTTATTGTACTCCTCTAAAGTTTTAATAAAGTTTCTCCCCCTTCTCCTGTAGACATACATACGACATGTTTAATCGGTGGAACCTGTTATATTGTGTGTTGGCTTTCTATCTACTTTAGAATTCATCATCTTCTTCTCATCTTCAAGTTGTCTTAGTAGATTCTGTGGTTCGTAACCGCTGCACCGCCCCAGTCGATCTGGTCGTGGGGGCGTCCTCTCCTGAAATCACGACAATTAGTGTCAGAGCATACAGATTGTTTCCCAACACTCGCATCATTCCTAATCAACTTTTGCAGATATGGCTTGCATGTAATAAACTAGGCAGTGATTCTCATGGGCGAATTGATTCATACACCACGTGGGTGCATGGAAATGTAGGACACTGATGTAACAGGTCCCCTGGGCACAACAAGGATAGTCGAGGTGACATCATGTGTGTGCTTGCCTTGTAGTAAGGGGATTGCATCGGTAAGGTGTATTTGTATGACCCGGAAAAGGAGAAGACAGGAATTTGCAGTAAAAGTTTTCCTTGAATCAAATGAAAAGGATTACAACAAAAACTGTTCCTTCCGGTTACAAGGGAGGGAGAATATTGAATCTTGAATTCCCCCTTTGTTTAAGGCTGGGTTCTTAGTGTGGCGGTGGAGAGTGAATCTTGTTCTCCGTTGACCATATGACCGTCCTTCAGGGATCTCCTCTTCGGCCGGTAGAAAGAGTGACACAGCTCTGTCTACCAAAACTCTAAAAGAGAAGGTAGGCGAAAGCTAGCTCGTACGCAGTAAGCTTGCTGAAGAGTCTTTTCTCTCTCTTTGTTGATGATCTCCTCCTCTGTGTTGTGCCTCCTTCTTCCTCTATCTTGTGCCCGTTTGTTGATGCAAACAAGGCTATTTATAGAGGTCCCAGGGGTGAACATGCCCCCCTGAAAACGCTCCACAATGAGGGCCAACTTTCCCGCTACATGGGCGGTAACTAACCCACGTGCCTGCTAAAGACACGCCACGACGGGGGCTGATTTCCCTTACGTGTAGGCAGTGATTGGTCCCTTAACCAATGCGGTTATAACTGAGGCGCGGGTGTCGAGCCAACGCGCCTTGATGCTGAGGCGCGGGTGTCGAGCCAACGCGCCTTGATGCTGAGACGCGGGCGTCGAGCCAACGCGCCTTGGTGCTGAGACGCGGGTGTTAGTCCCTCGCGTCTAAAGCTTGAAACTTTGCTTTTCAATGGCTTGTCCTCCAGTAACTTTTGGACAGCCTACAGAACCCCCTCCAAAGTTTTCGATATTCCGCAGTTAACTGGGATGGATTTCGAGATACTTTGGATTTTAGCCATATTTGCTTTCATGACTGGACTGTTAGTGCTCCGGGTTTGATTTTATCTGGAGTTGGTCTTCGTGAGTGTACTGTTGAACTCTTTGAGGCCACCAGAGTTGATCATGTTGAGTGTCTAGATGCACAGTCTAAACCTTCCCGATTGCTTTTAGTCTGTCACGGGTGTGCTTTAAGCCAGGAGTGGTTGGTCGTCTGCTTGCGTCAGTGTACTGTTGAACTGATTTTGCAGAAGCAGGAGGCCGAACGCAGGTTCTTTTCGAAAAGCCGAGATGGTACTGCTTTAAAGACGTGATTTCTGTAGGGTGCGTCCTTTGGCAATGGAAACGCGCCCGGTCTTCCATGAGGCAGACGCGATGTTGGGCCCGCTGGGTCGGACGCGGACTTCATAGAGAGACGCGACCTTCCGAATGCATTTATGGAGATGCTGACGGGGCATGTCCATCGAAGAGGTGCGTCCCTATGCCGTGTCATGATTACGCCGCCAGCTGGCCTGGGGAACCGGCAGGATTTCACCTTTTGGCGCGCGGACTTCCCGGTTCATTAACTGAACCGCGCCACGTGTCAAATGATGACTCGCTGCGGAGTCGTGACGCATGATCTTCGCGATGATTTGTTCCACGCGTCATGTGATGATTCGCTGCAGAATTTATCGGGCCACACGCCGCGTATCTTCGCGAATCCTTGGGCCTATAAATAGCCATAGTTGGAGAGATACCTCTTCTTCTCCGAGCGTTTTATTTTAGGGTTTTTTAAGAAATAGAGTTCTTCTTTCCCTGTTCATCCTCACATCAGATTCTTGATTAACGATGGCACCCAAGACCAAGCCAACCGCATCTTCTTCACGGGCGACCGTCGACGAGGCCCGGAGGGGCGCTTCTTCTGCGCAGGACGCTGCTACCCAGGTATAATGCCTTTTAGGCGTGGATTTCGCCATTAACGGAAGCTCATAGAACCCTAAGAATCCTTAACACAAAATATAACTCGTGTTTGATTCTCAGACGCGGTCTCAGACGCAGTCTTTGAGTTGATAACCGAGGTGCGGGTTTGGACCCTCGCGCCATTGGGTCCTGCATTTTGGATTCTTCACTTAGAATATTTCTAATTGTGAAGGGTTCAGACGCGGACTTGGTTTGCAGAACGCGGATTTGATCCTTGCGTTCTGTTTCATCAGCTGCTGATTTTGATGAATCTGGCACTTGAGTCCAAGCACTTAGAAATCTGGGGGTGTGAAAGGAAGGGAGTTAACCTCCTTAACTTCTGCGGTTGTGGTGATGGAAGGGTTAAGGTGGATAACTCCCTTCTTTTCGCACTCCAGAAGTGACATCAAGGACATTCCATGACCTTCTGGTGGTGGAGACGCGGATCCTGCATGTCTGGACGCGGGTTTGATAACTCCTGCGTCTAGTATCTCTTCTGCGTTTGGACGCGGTTTCGCAGGTCTGGACGCGGATTTGATAATTCCTGCGTTCAGTATCTCTTCTGCGTTTGGACGCGGTTTTGCAGGTCTGGACGCGGATTTGATAATTCCTGCGTCCAGTATCTCTTCTGCGTATGGACGCGGTTTTGCAGGTCTGGACGCGGATTTGATAATTCCTGCGTCCAGTATCTCTTCTGCGTCTGGGTTATGAACACTTAGCATTCTTATAAAGTATCTAACTAAGTGTCCTTTTCTTTTGCAGTGCCCCATCCTTCTGCCTCACTCGCCAAGACGCGCCACTTTGGACATGTAGGTGGTGCTGACCGGGACCTGACCTTTGTGCTACGAAGGACTGTCCCTGTGACTGCTGACCAGTCGCAGGAACGCAGGAGAGGCTCTCTAATGTTGACATGAGAACTCTTCGGGTACTTATGACCAATGCAGCATTTACAACGGATGCTCACGTCAAGCTGGAGAAGCCTGCCTTCTTCTTCGGAGATCGTATCATCGATGGCGGCTATCGTGCGTATGACGGAACTTATAAATGGCTCCGTCAGATAAAGGGTGGAAGATTCTTTCTTCCGGACATGGAGAGGATGTTCCCGCTGTCCTACTTCCAGCACATGTCCGTCCCTCGGAAGATGGAATGGGATATTTCTCGATATGTCCCTGAGATTACTCTCGGCGATTTGGGTTCCCATAAAGTACACCGTCATGATAGCCATGATAGGTCGGTTCTCGGCCTATTCCCTGGGTCGCGCAAGTCTGAGGTTCCGGTTGGAGAGATACCACAACTTGGCACTACCTTCCTCAGCGCGTTCATGGAAGCGGAGGGTGATTATCCGGTCGGGTTCCGTCCGCCCAGGTGGGTCCATTCCACGGAGAACTACTGGTGGGGCAGGATGGTGGGTTTCGTCCTCACCGATCTTGGGGATCTGCTAAAGCGTGTGGGACTGTACCCGGCGGTCAGGGCCGTACAGTGGGGTATCCCACCAGGCTCTCATAACTTCTTCGGGGATCCTGGAGCGCTACAATCCTCTGACGGGGACATTCTTTACCCCGGTCGGAGAGATGGGCCTTGCACTGCACGAGCTACATGAGGTCTCGGGGCTGGCAGCAGGGGATATTCCCTATGAGGAATATGTCCTGACCACTGAGGAGCTTCACCTTTTGAAGAAAGAGTTTCCTCGGATGTACGAGACTTACTGGGAAGTGATGTGTCACTTCCACATTTGCGGTCAGTTAACCGCCTGGAGGTCGCAGGGAGTCAAGCAACTGTCTTGGGCCAGCTACTTGTTTAACGGTGTCAACAAGAAAGACCATCCGGTCACCCGACTGGTTCCCAGCTCCGACGAGGAAATTGAAGATAGGATCACCCAGGCTCCTGAAGGCTTCTACACCACGGTTTCGAACGAGGACGGTTTCGACGCTGACCTGGTTTTTGAAAGCTTCCACCATCAAGCTCGGACCCCTATCTCCGATAGGGCACTGTTGGCAGGCTTCTTGATGCTGTGGCTGAAGCGTTGTGTGGTGCCCACGCTGCCACATGAAGTTATTGTTGCTGACGTGGTGTACCCGGCGGTGCTCTTGGCTCATGGCAACCCTATAGCCCTTCTCCCGGCCGTGGCGGCTGGAATTCAGAGTAGGTTGCGGGCGCTAACCAAGAGTTTTTGCGAGGCGCCGAAAACTGTCGACTCCCACGGCAAGCCGTATGTTGACTCAGAGGGGAATCCGACGGTGAAGCGTCCCAACCCTCAGATCGAGCTGCCTTATACGTACCTCATGGCTTGGTACGTGATGCACTGCCCTTCTCTGATGACGGCGGTGCGTTGGAGGGAGAGTTCCGTCCCTTTTGTACAGCGGTTGGAGGATTCGAGCTGGCGTGATCTTTATATATATTACGTCCGGAAGCGACTTTCAGATTCTGCGAATTACCAGCTCAATCGCTGTTTCCCCGAGATCTCTGGTGCATCTTTCGGGGATCTATTTACTGATTCCGCGGGCCCGGATGGCTTCACGAGGTTGTCCGCGGGAGTCTTCTGGTGGTTGATTAATATTCGGCCCGGATATGTGCTTTTCCGGCAAGGGACTTCATGCACCATCGAGCCATACATGCCGAATCGTTTCGCTCGACAGTTCGGCTATGATCAACTCTACGTCGGGAATCCCAATGCTCGACTCGCCTTCGAAGGGAACTTGTTCGAAGGTGCTCGGGCTTGGTACTACAGTGTGGCCGGAGGGACGGGAGCAACTTTTCGTCTACCTATCGAGGGGTCCAAGTGCCGTATGAGCTTCAGCTTCTGCACTTGGTATTTCCAAGCCATCCAGACATCAGACTTTGTTCCAGCGTCTTCATGTATTGAGAGCATCAATGCAAATCTCGAGGCAAGGTCAGAGTCTGGTAAACACTCGAAACTCACCGACCAGTACCTGAAGGCCCAGAAGGAGGTCGGGAGAAGATCGGGAAGGGAGCCACGAGCAATAAGGGCGGAGCCACGACCAACAAGGGAGGAGCCGCAAGCAGCAAGGGCGGAGCCACGAGCAATAAAGACTCGACAGGCGGTAAGCAAGCGTCGTCAACACTCTGCTTCAACTGCTGAACCTGCTCCCAAGAAGGTTCGGAGAGACTTGACAACCGAAGTCTCCCGATCCGAAGACATCCCTGCTGTCGTTGAGGTACCGAGGGAAGAAGATATAGCTGAAGAGGATGTTCCTTTAGTCCGTGCCCCTAGGTCGAGCAACAGAGACCGTAGGCCTGCGGAGGAAGGGGAGCTCATTGATAGGGCCACCACCGCTGACGAGGATGAGCAGCTAGAGGTCGACATCATGAGTGGAGGAGATGTCGATATTCTGGGGATTTTAGTTCAACCCGGATTTTTACTTGCTCATGGAGGGAGAGATGAGGCACAGCAACCTGGGTCGCCTTGTGTCTTCATCTCCAGTCCTCGGGCAGTTGACCCCAGTCCTACCACTGGGGTAATTGGTGGCAAGGCTCCGGCTGCAGAAGTCTCGCGCGTGGCGCTATCGTCTTCCTCACTCTCAGGGGAAAGCGATTTTGAAGACGAGGTCGACTATGGCGATGAGCCCGCTCTTCCTGATCCGAGTAAGTTCTCCCACATCTCAGAGGAAGAAATATACGGGGGTGAGCCATCAACGGTATCTCAGCTGGCGATTACTCCCGCTGAAGTACTCTTTTCACCTTTTGACCTGATTTCCCTTTTCATTTTGAAGAGGATGTTTTAACATTCTTCTTTTATGCTGCAGGGTTGGCTGGGGACATTGAAGCTGTAATCTCCTCGTATATCGAGGAGACGGTTAAAAGAGCTGACCCAGCCCGAAGGAGTCGAGGCTTCAGTTGCCGAGATAACTCCAGAGGGGGCAACTACTGAAATTGGGGAGCCTTCCATTTTGCGGGAAGAGGAGGCAACCCCTAAGGCTGGGGAAGAACCCACTCTGCAGGGTGAAGAGGTTACTATTGAAGCCAGGGAGACTTCCACTCCGCAAGGTTTACCCAAGGATTCGACATCTCTGGACCTCCCAGATGGTAAGGAAGTTTTGATATTTTAAATGTTTCGTTTTTCTCCTTTGTGGCTAATGTTGCAATAACTTGCAGAGGGAACTGAGGGGGCTCAGGTGGAGAGTCCGACGGTCGGTACCCTTCCAAAAGGCCACACAGCTCAGGTCTCAGTTGAAGCTTCTGAGGAGGTTGCGCTTACTACTCCATCATTAGCTGTGGAGGTTCCTGCAGAGATAACACCTCCAGAAGCGCCAGTGGCCAGTCTCGCTCTTGCCGTATCGACGGTCAGCACGACTCTCGCGCAAAAAGAGCCGGCTTGCACCCCTTTCTTTATGATAGAAGGAGGGTCGGGGAGTACCTCGGGTGATGATACCATGGATTTCCTGACACGCAAAACGGTGCAGCAGTTCCTTGACGCGATGCGATCGTGCATCGATTTTATCCTGTCTGGGCGTAGCTCCTTTGAATTTGCCCGGACGTTTCTTGGAAACATGGTCGGTAACATCGAATTAACCGGAGGCTCCTCGCTTGCCAAGTCGTGTCTGCTGTTGGTGGAGCAATTGGGAAGTGACCTGAAAGAGCTGAAGTCTTTGGACAATGCTAGTTCTTCTCAAGAAGCCCAGGTCATCTTGACTAGACTCCTAGCCACCCAGGAACAAGAGCGACAGGAGGTGGAAGCACAAGTTACTGAAGAGGTCCGCAATCTCGAGCGTTCCCAAGCTGAATGTCAGAAACTGGCTGACGATTCAATGGAATCCGAGTTCATCCGGCAAAACGCAGAGCTTGCAATTACCAATGCTCGGTCTGCCATCGCTAAGGCGGAAGCCATGATCGCGGATAATGAGAGGACGCTTGCCACCGTCCGGAAGAGGCTGAAGGAGCAACAAGCTGCGAAGGCACGAGCTGAAGAAAGCCAGGCCATTCATTCCTCCAGGTTGGAATCTCTGCGAGCACAGCTGGCTGCAAAACCCTTTTTATCTGAAGAGGAGCTGCGGGTCCAAGCCATGATGGAGGCTGAGAAGGCACGTCAGCACGAGATGCATCGTCTCATGGAGCGTATCCGTTCTTTGCCAGATCAAGACTTTTAGCCTTTTCCCCTTCTTCCCTTTTTTTGTAAAGAAGAGGACACTCTATTAGAGTGCTTGTATCCACTTTTACTATTTTCGATATAATAAAAGTTTTTGAAGCTTTTGTTCCATCTTCTTTGTTTAGCTGTGGATGAATTCAACTCCCTGATCACTGGTTGTGAATACTGAACTTAGGTAAGACTAAGTTCTTTCAATGAGACGCGGCGTCGACTCTAAGTCTTCTTGATGAGACGCGGCATTGATCCATAGAGTGAGACGCGGTCATCCGTCCATAGGAGCTTAGATTGAACTAAGTTCTTTTGATGAGACGCGGCGTCAATCACAGGGTGAGACGCGGTCATCATTCCATAGGAACTTAGATTTCACTAAGTCCTGTTGATGAGACGCAGCGTCAATCACAGAGTGAAACGCGAATTTGTCTTGCTGAGAAAGACGCAGATAAAGCAAACGTGAGGGACGCAGCATTGTTTGCTGAAGGGACGCGACGCAGGCATTCTTCTGGAACGCGGGTGGATGTCTTTCAATCTGAAAAAGGAGACGCGGTTCTTTGGACGCGACTTTCCCATTTGCGTTTAATGCAGCCTGACTTAAAAGATTTTAGGAGATCTTTGAACGTCAAGTCTTCGCTGACGATTGAGAAACCGGGTCATCCGTTGTTTCCCAAAACAGTTGTCCACGCGTCGGTTTTCAATTGGACTTGGGCGTTAATGCCCTTTAATGCAAAACCGGCGCTGACGGTTTGAGATCAGCGCCTGTGATGCTTCCCGAAGCGACGTTCCACGCGTCAGCCTCCCATTGGGCTTTGACGGTCGTGCGGTCATTAAGGCCAGCGGTTTTAATTAATGAACCATTAATGACTGTTATCAGGAGTTGCCTATAAATAGGACCAACCCTCTTCCTCTTTAACAATCCAGACCTTGGACTGTTTTTTCTTTGGTTTGCTCTGAGAAGTCTCCCCTCCTTCAAAGTCTCTAAAAGGGATCCTGTGTTCATGGATGAAGATGGCTCTGTGGATGAAGATGACCCAGGGCTTTTATGCTCCTGTTTGGTCTCTTCAAGAAAAAGCGTCTCTTGGATCATCTTGCTCGTCCGCGTTTGGATGCAGAGAGCCCAACTCTTGGTAGAGGCCTCTGCTGGTATGTCATCCCGACTTACCATGATGTCTTTAGTCCATCCAGGCCTGCACCTTGGCCCTTCTTAAGGAGATGTCACCATCTGAATGAAATCTTGGTGCATTCCTTTTCTGGAATTTGTGCCATTGATTTGAGCTTCCCTGAACGCGGGTATTGAAGTTCTTGGCACTTGACGCGGGCTTTGCTCATGAAGTTCGCGTTTTAAGGCCATTGACTTAGATGAATTCCAACTTGGGCTGAAGGGTCTCAGACCCGAATCTTGTAACTCCTGTTTACTCAACAACGAGATGGCAATTTTCGGCGTTTGAGTCTTTTTCGCGCCTTGTGCTTTTAGGCGCGGGCGCAAAATGAGACGCAGTTTTGATTCGCGTCCGTCTCTGCTGACGCAGTAGTCTGGCTCACCGCGCGGGCTTATTCCCGCGTTTGCAGTTCTCCATAATAGCCGCGTTTGTTACTTAGTATTCTTTAAAGTATACCAAGTTCCAGATTTGCTAACCCTCTTGTTTATCTTTGCAGGTAGGCTTGATTGTCCTTTTTCAGGTTCGCTGGGCCCCTGGAAGATTACTTTCAGCCGGCGGACTTGTTCGATGTTCGTCCACAAGGGAATATATTATGGTCCTCGTCGTCCACAAAGGAATATATTACGGTCCCTGACGAGGACTTAACCTTCGTCAAGATCTCTTTGGACGTGACGCTCCCGTCATGCTTGCGGGCTGGTCACGGTCAGAGTGAGTATGGTGGCGAGGGGGTTCCGGCGGTTGTGGTGGCGGATAAGATCCTCTTCCTCTCCCACCCCAGAAGTAACATCGAGGACTCTTCATGTCTGCTGGATGGCCTGCTGGGGAAAGAGATGTTCATGAATGAAGGGTTGCAGGACTTTCTGCTGCCACCAGACCTCAAGAACACCATTGCTCTTAGCTTAGTCAGTTAGGGCTCTTTCGATGTTTACATCATGCATCGTGGTGTAACCAGCTTCTATTGTAGCCACAAAACATCGCGCACTTGGAATCAGACGCGGCTTTAAGGAGTGAGTGCAACCTCTGAGAGAGAGAGAGGGACTTCTTTGTACTCCTTAATTGTAACACTCAATCTTATTGTATAAGAGAGCGTTTTTAATTGTAACACTCAATCTTATTGTATAAGAGAGCGTTTTGTATCACTTTCATATGCCTGGATATAAATAAAAGTGACACTTTTCTTTCTTTGCCTCTTTGAACTTTTTGTCTTCAGTTAGACGCATAGAAGCAAAGAGTCTTTGACTTTGTCAAAATTATGGTGGTAATTTTAATAAGTCAAACTTTGTAGGGAAAGATCCTATTTCAGGAACTCTCACAATACTGTCAGAGGTGTAATATTAACTTGACAGAGATGAAATAATTTTTGGTGGACCTGCCACTCTATAAGAGAAAGCGACAAGTAGAATTGGTACCCCCAGGGAGGGTGAACTTTTATCAAGTGGTTGGGATTTAACTTGATTGAGCTCAGCTGGGGATCTGATGAAAACACTGTTGATGGTGTAGTATTAACCTAACAATGCTTTTAGGTAGACTTGTTATTCTGTTGAAGAGAATACCAAGTGAGACTAGACTCGTGGGGAATCTAGGAAAGTTTGTTACCGTTAGAGTGTGATATTAACTTAACGGATTGAAAGTGGTCTTGTCAGAAGTGTAATGTTAACTTGACAAGGATGTGAGTCAGAGGTGTGATATTAACTTAACTCAGAAGTGTCACTGTCATAGGTGTAATGTTTAACTTGACAGTGAGGGTAATGCTAAAGGTGTAATGTTGAACTTAGCATTGGTCATCTCGGCTTGGATAAGGAAGTCGAGGAAAAGGTCAAAGCCATAGGTGTATTGTTGAACTTAGCAATGACTTGGATGCTAGAGGTGTGGTGTTAACTTAGCATCATCCATTTCAGCTTCGATATGGAAGTCTGAAAAAAAGTGACTGTCAGAGGTGTAATATTAAACCTGGCAGAAACTTGATTACTGTTTAGAGGTGTGGTGTTAAACTTTAACAGTAATTTGTCAGAGGTGTGATATTAACTTGACAAAGATTGCCTCATGATAAGAACAATTTTGAGGACCTGTCATTCTATTGGTGAGAATTGACAAGTGAAAATTTTAAAGTGCCAGAGGTGTAATGTTAACTTGGCAAATTTGAAAATTTGATACTCCGTGTAGAGTTGACAAACAAAACTTGTACTCGACAAGGAATATTGAAAAGTTTCCATTACCAGAGGTATAGTGTTAACTTAGTAATGGTTGTATTTTGTAGACCTACCATTCTGTGGATGAGAATTGGTAGGGGATTTTGGAGGAAAGAGTGGAGCTAAGTCCACTTTAGGATTTTTAGCAAACCCTCAGCTATCAACGGATTTGAGAAGCCTTTACCAACTACCGTTTGAGTTGGGCTAGCCATGCTATTCCCCTCAGCATGATGAGTTGTCGAAGACTTATGTTGGGCTTAAAAGCCAACATTTTCCTCTATCCTTAGCCGTCGGGGGCGTCGGATGTTTGATCAGAGGTGTACTTTTAACTTGATCGATGGGAGAATACCATCTAAGGATAGTATTTCTTCAGGAACCTGCCGTTGATAGGCATCATGAGTGTATCGCCATTCGAGGTTATGAGGCGATATGACCCATTTGAGTAGACTGACTCTACTACAAATGGTCCTTCCCACTTGGGCTGAAATTTGCCTTTTGTCTTGTGCGTCATCACCATGGGTCTTCTGACAGCTAAGACAAGATCGCCTTTCTTGAAAGTTCAAATTTTAACTTTCTTGTTGAAGGCTTTGGTAATTCGAGCCTGGTAGAGCTCGATTTGCTGTTGGGCCTGCAGACGCTTACCGTTTAAGGCCTCCAATTCCTGGAGTCGCTGTCGATGCTTCTCCTTTGTTGTCATCTCCGCTGTCAGGGCGACGCGTAGAGATGGAATCTGGATTTCGAGTGGAAGGATGGCTTCGCACCCGTATACCAAAGAAAATGACGTAGCTTTAGTTGGAGTTCGCACAGTTGTGCGGTAAGCCCATAAGCATTCACCCAGCTTGTCGTCCCAATCACGTTGACTTTTTGAGACGAATTTCTTAAGAAGCTTGCCAATAGTCTTGTTGAAAGCTTCCGCGAGGCCATTAGCGGCAGGATAGTATGCCGTTGAGGACACACTCTGGATTCTGAACTTAGCGCAGAATCTCTGGAAAGCCTGGCTGATGAACTGAGGCCCATTGTCATGGACAATTCGCCGAGGTACACCGAAACGGTAAATAACGTGGTGTTTCACGAACTTGATCACGTTCGACGACTTGACTTCCTTCAAAGGAATGGCTCAGCCCACTTAGAGAAGTAATCGGTTATTGCCAAAATAAACCGATATCCTTTTGATGATGGTGGGCTGATAGGACCAACCACGTCCATGCCCCACATTTCAAATGGCCAGGTAGAGGCCGTAGAGTGGAGGTACCCTGGTGCTTGGTGGATGAAATCGCCGTGCACTTGGCAGGCGTGACATCTCTTGGCATAAGTGACGGCATCGGCAATCATCTTGGGCCAGTAGTAACCCAATCTTTGGAGTCGATGTGCCAGTTTTGGGCCAGGTTGATGGGCTCCACACATGCCGTCGTGGGCTTCTTTCAATACCTCTTGAGCCTCCTTTGGTGAGAGGCACCAGAGCAAGATCCCGTCATGCGATCGACGATACAATGTTCGCGTAATCGCATTATAATAGAATTTGGGGGCTTTCCTTCTAATGGCAGCCGCCTCTCTGGTGTCTTCAGGCAGAATGCCGTATAAGACGAAATCAATGTAGGGGAATCGCCAATCTCTAAGCTCTGGACCGGTTGATGCTTCAAATGCTTCTTCGCGGTGACGACCTCCCGTTGACTCCTGATAGTCCTCAAGAGCATTTTTCGGGCAATACAGGTCGTGGCTGTAGACGAATATCTTCTCCATTGCTCCAGCTGGAAGAGCTAAGGAGGCAGCCAGGGATGCGAGTGCATCTACTTGCGCATTTTGCCTGCGCGGTACATGGTCGATGTAGAAGTTTGTAAACCCCTCGGCCATGCGGATAGTCGCGTTGTAATAGGGTACTAAGTCTTCATGTCTGACTTCGTATTCCCCGCGAACTTGGCTGACGATGAGCTTGGAGTCGCCATATGCCTCGAGATTTTTAACGCCAATCTCATCGGCGAATTGCATCCCAATCAAAAGAGCGTTGTACTCCGCCACATTGTTGGAACAAGGCTCAGTTAATGAGACAGCTCGAAGAATCACATAATTTTGTGGGGATACGAGTACTACTCCTACCCCTGCTACTATGTGTCCTTTTAGGCTTGTTCTGGATGCACCGTCGAAGAAAAGTTGCCATACTTGACTTTCGAATGATGTCTGAGTCAGGCAGACTTTAGCAACTTCATCTGGGAGGTCCTCGTAGACTTTAGCTGCCCTCGGATATGGGTGCTCAGTTAGGAAATCCGCGACTGCTTGTCCCTTAATGGCCTTTTGTGGTAAAAAGCGCATCTCATATTGGGAGAGCAATATGGCCTATTTTGCCAGTCGGCCATTTAGCGATGAAGGTTTAGTCATAAGTAACCTCAGGGGGTTGACTTTTGATATGACGTTTATAGTTTGGCCTACCAGATAGTGTCGCATTTTCTGGATAGCGAACACCAGTGCCAAACATTCCTTCTCGATCGGGTTATACCGATGTTCGGTTCCGATCATTGTTCTACTCAGATAGTAGATTGCTTGCTCACGTCCTTGATCGTCATTCTGAGCTAGTAGAGCTCCCAAAGAATGATCCATTGCTCGGACGTACACCAGAAACGGCTTTCCGGATACTGGGGCTGCAAGGACTGGTGGTTGGGTGAGGTATTGTTTAATTTCCTCGAACGCTTATTGGCAAGCGTCGTTCCAAATGAACGAGACACCCTTCTTCATTAGCTTAGCAAAGGGTTGGCATCTTCCGGAGAGGTTGGAGATAAACCTGCGGATGTACGCCAATCGTCCCTGCAATCCTCTGAGTTCCCTGAGATTCCTCGGAGGTTGCATCTCCTGGATAGCGCGAAGCTTTTCCGGGTCCAAGTGAATTCCGGTGGATGTTACGACGAAACCCGAGGAATTTACCGCTAGCCACCCCCAGGAAGGATTTGGTTGGGTTCATCTTCAACTGATGGGCCCGCATGATGTCGAAGACAACTTTTAGATCAGCTATGTGATCACCTTTAGCGCGGCTTTTTACCGCGATGTCATCAACATAACATTCCACCGTTTTGCGTATTTGCTGATGGAAAATGGCGTTCATGGCCCTTTGGTACGTTGCCCCTGCATTTTTCAGTCCGAAGGGCATGACGGTATAGCAATAAACCCCCAATGGTGTCCTGAAGGAGGTGTGCTTTTCATTGTCAGGATACATTTTGATTTGATTGTATCCTGAGAATCCATCCATGAAGGACATCCGTTCGAATCCACAAGTATTATCAATCATGACATCTGTGATTGGCAATGGGAATTCGTCTTTGGGATAAGCCTCGTTTAGATCACGGAAGTCGATGTAGATCCGGATCTTCCCGTTCTTCTTGGCAACTGGGACAATATTGGCTACCCAGTCGGGATGTTGTTCTTCCCTGATGAAGCCAGAATCAATAAGCTTTCTGACTTCTGATTGAATTGCCTCCATTATTTCTGGGCGAAACCGTCGCTGCTGCTGTTTGACAGGCTTTACGTCCGGATTGATGTTGAGGCGGTGCATGGCCACTTGAGGATCAAGTCCTGGCATGTCCTCATAATTTCAGGCGAAGACGTCTATATACTCTTGTACAAGAGATATTAGATCTTTCCTCTCTAAAGGTGACAGGCCGTCACTTATGAAGATGGGCTTAGGGTTAGCCTCATCTCCTAGGTTGATCTGAACAACCTTGTCTTCTGTGGGTGGCTCACGCTATTCAAAGCGGGTATCCCAAAGAGCATTTAGATGTTTGATCCAAGGATCTGTATCGGATTGGATCATTTCTTCATTTCTATCTTCCAGGTAGCTTGTCGAAACCATGTTCACTGAAAGTTCCTTGAAGATGTTGCCGACACTGACATCTGACTCCCAAGATGATGTGTCTGAAGAGTAATCGTTGCTCGACGGTTCTTGAGAATCGGAGGCTGATGGGACCGGAGTTGACACGTAGCCCAACCCCCGGCGTGTCCGATGATAATAATCGGGGGCCTTCCCTTTCGGCACAAAGGATTGAAGCAACGTCCTCCTTCCTTTGTCGAAGTTCAACCCGGGTTTGTTGGTCAGGTCGTACCCCATGCATCTCATCATTTTGAGTGCTTTTGGTTCGTAATGATCGAACTGAGGGGATTCTTCTTCGCCTTCCGATTCTTCGCGGGGTATTGGTTCAGACGAGATTCGCCCAAAAAGAATTGGTTTTTGGCTTTTCCGTCTTGCTAGAACCATGAATATAGATTCTTGCGCATTACCATCGTCTTGGTATGTCTCGAAGGACGATTTCACTGGTATGTGCAATGATGTCAAGGCATCCATTGCCGACCAGAGATCGTCATCTATATCAGTGCTGGTATCTGACGGTATTGAATCAGAAGCACACACAGAGAAATACGCAAAATCTAAATCTTCATTAATATACCAACCGCCTACATCATCGGTGGTATTATCGACATCGGGTTTATTAGTGCCCGTTACAAGTGGTTCTAACTCCCACAGGCACTCTTCTTTTTCAGGCTCAGTGTCAGCCTCATTACCAGAGTCTGGCTCCTCTGGTTGTGGGGCTTCATCCGTCTCCACCGGATCTTGGTACAGCAAAGAGTCAGTGAAATAAATCTCGACCCCTTTGAATGGTGCCTTTCGGCGATCAATGTCTGCACATTTCCACTCCCGTCAATGTACTTCATGACTTGATGGAGAGTGGAGGGAACGATGGAGTTGCGGTGAATCCACGGTCGCCCCAGCAATAGATTGTAGGAAGTGTCGGCGTCGATGATATAGCATGTCACTTCCGACTTGAGGCTTCCAATCTGACACCTGAGCTTGATTTTCCCCATCGGACGGGTTTGGTTGGCATTGAACCCATAGATAGTCGTCTGAGTAGGGCTCAACCGATGGGTAGGAATGCCGAGATGCTGCATGACCCGGCGAGGCATGATGCTCAATGCGGACCCTGGGTCTACCTGGATGCGGTTCACCTCAGACGATCCAATATACCCTGTGAAGTACAGGGGTCGATCATGCTTCCCTTTAACCTGCATATCATCTGCTGTGAAGGTGATGCAGGGGGCATTCTGGGAGGTATGGAGGCAATCCTCTACATCTTCCTCCTTCGGCACCTGGGTCATGAAGACCTCAGCATTTGCCAGAGCTTCTTGCAGAGCTTCCCTAGTCGACTTTGATAGTCTAAGAAGTTCATACAAGGTAATGCGTGCTGGAATGTTGGCCAACTGAGCCAGGACATCAAAGCGGTAAGGTGCCGTAGATCCTTCCGCGATGCCCTTTTGAAGAGCTCGAGAAAATCGAGTCCCCTTATGCTTCTCCACAGGTGGCTTTGTGGAGGGCCTTACTGGCTCCGCAGTTGGTTGTGGAGGGGCTACCGCCGTCTCGTCGTACTGTTTCAAGTACGCCTGTCCTGAACGGGTTTCCGCCATCGGTTGGTTGGGCTCTGCGGCCAAGACTATCGTTTCCTCCTCTGAGTCGGTCAGTGAAGGGATATCAGTCTCCGCTTCTCGAGAGGAGGCACCCACCACATTGCAGGATGAGGCTTTTGCCTTGCCTTTGGATTTCCTGTTGGTCACAGTAGTCCATTGCTGTTCATTGACAAGGTCAGGGTGGACCCACATGGTTTCCCCTTGAGGTGTAGGGACGGGTACCAAGCCTTTCTTTTGCTGCTGGTGAGGGTCTGTGTTGACCACTCTCAGCTCTCCCCTTGGGATAGGGACTACTCCAGAGGGTGTCGGAGGTTGTCTTCCGAACTGGAGAACTGACGTCACGTTGGCCGTCACCTTCTTCTGCTCTGGTCGGAGCTTTAACACCTCCGCGTCAATCAGAGCCTGAAGGATGTCCTTGAAGACGTAGCAGCTTTTGGTGGGGTGTCCCAACATCCTATGATACATGCAGTAGTTGGGATTGTCAGTCTTGCCGACTTCCTCTGGGCGTCGAGCTTCAGGGAGCTTCAGTCGGTTACTCTTGTTGAGTAGTTTAAAGAGCGAATCGACATGTTCCTCCTTGAAGGAATATTGCTTGTTGGCGCGTGGCTGGCTTGAAGAGCCACTCGCCTTACCTGATTGAGGCTTGGCGAGAGATTTGGTCTCCGTTGCCAAATTATCCTTCCGCTTTGTTTGGAGGGATGTGTCTGGCGCACGCCTTGTTGACCTCTCAGGCCTGGGCTTACCTTCTTCCGCTCTGACGCGGGCAACAATCTCCTCAGCCTGTTCACCTTGTTGGACTAATTGTTTCCAGGTGCGGCTTTCAGCAACTCCTATTTGAGCAAGGAGTGAGGTTTGGAGATTGTGACGGCATGTCTCCACCAGGGTGGTCTGAGTCATACCGCTTGGACACCGGAGTGCCATGTTCCGAAATCTTTCCATGAAAGATTTGACGGACTCCCCTTTTCGCTGTTTGGTAGCCAAAAGGGTTGGCATTGTGACTTCGGAGTCATCCTCGAAGAAGCGTGTTAAAAAGAGCTTCTCCAAATCGCCCCAGTTCTTGATAGAACCTTCTGGGAGCTTCATAAACCATTCAAAGGCCAACCCTTTCAGGGTGCCGATGAACAGCCGTGCCAGGATGGCGTCATTATCTACTACATTCCCGATTTGGGATTTGAAGTAGTAGATGTGCTGGTTGGGTGACCCCTTCCCATCAAAGGCTTGAAGAGTTGGAGCTTTGAACTTGGGCGGGTACGGAACCAAGTCCCATTCAGCCGGGTAGGGCCGGACCACTCCCACTTCTTGGAGGTCCTTGCGATTGGCAAGGGCCTCGAGGCGTCGCTCCAGTTGACTCATTTTTTTAGCATGAGCCTTTCCCTAGTCTTGGTCGCCCTTTACTTGTGACGCGGGTTTGGACGAACTGGAAGTAGATTGCCGCGTCTCCTCAGAAGGTTCGGAAGATGAGCTTTCTTCCTTCCTCCCTTTGCCCTTTGACTTTTTAGGAGGAGATCTCCTCCCGTCTTTGAGCAGTTGTTCAACCGCCTGCTTGAGGGAGTTGATAGATTCCTGCTGAGAAAGAATCATATCCATTTGCGCCTTCTGGATCTGCTCCAAACGTTTAGTCGTCTCCTCAGGAGTACCTGTCATGTAGGCGGAGGTCTCCTTCTCGACGGAAGAGTTCGAAGCCCTTGATTCTGCTACAGCGGAGTGAGAATCATTAATGCCATGGGCTAAGGCATTATAGTCAATTGGGGGAATGGCCCCAGTCCGGGTGCGAGTGTGTCGATACACCCCTTCCGGTTCAGAGTCAGACTCAGACTCGTCTGAGCTGACTGCAAGTTGTTTTCCTTTGCTCCTGCTTGTCATATTCGCAGTGAGCTCCGGGTATTCTACGTCAGAGAAGGTTCTCCTTCTGTGGGAGCGCCTCCTTTTAGCTGACGGGGGAATCAGGGTCAGCTGTCTGATCAAAGACTGCTGGTTCACGCCTGACTCGCAATGGCATCCAGAGAGTATGGAGATAAGCCGTTGGCAGCAGCATGACGAAGTGACCTGATTGGCACTTCTTTTCTTCGTTAAATAATCCCTCAAATCTATAGGAGGGGGATTGGAGAGGCTAGCCTCGCAACGTCGAAGACGGGAGGTATCCATGTGCTGCACAGCTTGGACGCAGGCTTCAGGGACGCGGTTCTCGCGACGCGGCTGTGTAACGGGCGTCTGGCGTCTTAGCTGAGACAAAACGCGAGTCTCGCGTTGCTGCCTGGTGCGTCTGGGCAGAGACACTTGAGAGAGAATGGGCTGCTGGGCCCCACGCCTGTGGGCGCGTGCTTCTTGCGTTTGACGAGACGCAGAAGCTTCGCCTTGGCGTTTGGTACGTTGGTCCTCAGAGAACCTAACTGAAGGAATCTCGCGTTTGGGGCGCCAAACGCGGACTTCACGTACTGGACGTGGCGCGGGCAAGGCGCGAGATTGTACGCTGCATCCAGCCTCAGTTGGACAACCAACGGTTCCAACTTGCAGCTGACGCGCGCGTCTCCTCTGTCGACGCTCAGCGTTTCGATTGCGTCGAGGAGGTGGAGAGAGACCAACGACATCCTGATGCTGGACACCAGGGACTTTGACCATGCGGGTCTCCTGAGAGACGCTGACGCGTGTGTTCAGTGCTGCGCGGTTGATCGCAGCAGCAGTTGTGCCTGGGATCACGCGGGCCTTCTGAGAGGCGTTGACGCGTGCACCTTGCTTGGCACAGTTGGCAGGATGGGCGCCCGAGAAAGCCTCAGATCGGGCCTCGGGGCCGTTTCCTGTCGAGACCCGGCGACAAACGCGGGCCTTTGGGCTCTTGGAGCCCGAAGAGAGGAACTCTTCGTATTTCGCTTGGTCGAACTCGACGACGAGCGATTCGACCATCTTCCCGTTACGGAGGACGTCATCCTGCGCCACGATCTGTTCGTCAGTGACGAAAGTATTCCCCAGCGGAGTCGCCATCTCTTGTATGACCCGGAAAAGGAGAAGACAGGAATTTGCAGTAAAAGTTTTCCTTGAATCAAATGAAAAGGATTACAACAAAAACTGTTCCTTCCGGTTACAAGGGAGGGAGAATATTGAATCTTGAATTCCCCCTTTGTTTAAGGCTGGGTTCTTCGTGTGGCGGTGGAGAGTGAATCTTGTTCTCCGTTGACCAGATGATCGTCCTTCAGGGATCTCCTCTTCGGCCGGTAGAAAGAGTGACACAGCTCTGTCTACCAAAACTCTAAAAGAGAAGGTAGGCGAAAGCTAGCTCGTACGCAGTAAGCTTGCTGAAGAGTCTTTTCTCTCTCTTTGTTGATGATCTCCTCCTCTGTGTTGTGCCTCCTTCTTCCTCTATCTTGTGCCCGTTTGTTGATGCAAACAAGGCTATTTATAGAGGTCCCAGGGGTGAACGTGCCCCCCTGAAAACGCTCCACAATGAGGGCCAACTTCCCCGCTACATGGGCGGTAACTAACCCACGTGCCTGCTAAAGACACGCCACGACGGGGGCTGATTTCCCTTACGTGTAGGCAGTGATTGGTCCCTTAACCAATGCGGTTATAACTGAGACGCGGGTGTCGAGCCAACGCGCCTTGATGCTGAGACGCGGGCGTCGAGCCAACGCGCCTTGGTGCTGAGACGCGGGCGTCGAGCCAACGCGCCTTGGTGCTGAGACGCGGGTGTTAGTCCCTTGCGTCTAAAGCTTGAAACTTTGCTTTTCAATGGCTTGTCCTCCAGTAACTTTTGGACAGCCTACAGTATTCTTTTGGGAATCCCAATCCCCATGGCCAAGTCAGGCATGTAATGTTGGCGGTGAACCGCTTGAAGCACTTAAGCAGCAACTGTTTTTTCTTTTTGTTATCTTGGTTCAATTTTAAATTCCTAAAACATTTAACCTGCCTTTGCCTCTTTTTATTGTGTTCTTCCCGCAGTTCTCTGTTTTTTATCTTATTCTGTTCAGTTCAATTTTAACTTCATGAAGCAAGTTGTTCAATTTTTATTGCTAGTCAGATTATTTGCAAGAAGTAAGGGTTTTCTATGTTGGATTTGCTAGAGTCAACCATTTGATGTTTGCTGCATTTTTTTAAGTCAAATCATTACAATCCTTTAGTCTCTAATAATTGCTCAATCGGCAAAAGAAATGTGTCAAAACAGAAGCTTGACAAAATTTATCTATTTAACAATAAATCGGTGAACATTTTGTTGGCCCAAAGGCCTATCACCCTAGTTTTGATGATGATCAACTCATGTAGTTATGTTTACTAATAATCTTGTGTTTAATTAGTGACAGATTCATTATCAAGATCTTAGTAGGTGCATAGCTCAACAAAGGATAAAATGTCAAGATTTGGAGCTAGCACGGTGTGATCCAAGGAGCTTTTGGATCAAGCTTGGACCAAGTCAAGAAGATGAGAAGCCTTCAAGTGAAGACTTCAAGAAGATCAAGACTTGTGTCTAGGTATAAGATTTTAGTTTGTTTTAGTTAAAATATAAAGGATAGATAGTTGGTGGATTGCTCAAGTATTATATTTCACACACACACTCTTGATAGTTTTGTTTACAAAAGATTTTTCATTTTGGAAAATACATGTTTGGATTTTGGTTTTCATATTTACATATATTTTAACCAAAATCAAGTTTAGAGCTTAATGTCAAAAACTTAGATATTTCATCTTATTTGTGTAGTGGATCATATCCATACACACTATGCTTTAATGAGTTCAAAATACCTAGTTTTATTTAAAGGAGTTTTGAAAAAATAAGATTTTGAAAAATACAAGTTTTCAATTGAGCATATATTTCCAAGTTACAAAATAGTCCAATCTTTTATAACATGCCTTGATTTTGTGCAAGCATATTTGTTTATCAAAGTATATTGGTAAAACTATTTGTGTAGATTTTTAAGTATTTTATGGAATTTTATTTCAGCCAAAAAGACAAACTTTTTAATCCCAGAAAATTGTTTCAGGCTTCGTATAAGTCGACTTACTACCTTTAATAGTCGACTAATACTGAAGTCGGCTGACCGGACCGGTCGACCGACGTGCACAAACGTGCACGCCTTTGTGTACTGGAGGATGGCCGACCGTGCCGGTCGACCGCTCCAGAGAGCAGAGCACTCTGAAAATTTCGGCCGACCATACGGGTCGACCGACAGAGAGTTAGACTCTCAGCTCCAGTGGGTCGGTCGACCCTGGCGGTCGACCGTGGCTCCAACGGTCAGAAATCTGACCGTTGGCGGTCGACCGTACGGGTCGACCGGCAGTTCTGACAAAACCCCAACGGCTAGTTTTTGACAGCCTATATATTTGGGGGTTTGTGGACTGTTTTCGATAAGATTTGGAGATTATTTTAGAGCCAGTTTTTCCCACTCTTTTCAGAAGTTTTTCTCCACAAAATAGAGAGCAAATATTTCCTATCAAAAGGGAAGTTTTATCAAGAGTGTTAAAAAAAGAATTTCTTGAGTTTTCCTCCACCTTTCTCATCCTAGTTTTTCTCAGACTACACTTGAGCATCCATTGAGCTATTCATTCTTATAGGAGTATTGTAGTGAGAGCTTTTATTAGTGATCAAAGTGTTTAGATCACCAAGAGATCATTTCTTGTACTTTGAGGAGGCGGACGTGTGTGTCCGCGTTGTTTCGAGTTCGGGTGCGAACTCCGTGTTTGAGGTGCGGCGTCGGCGAGCTAGTGAGCTTGCGTGTGTACGGGACTAGGGAGTCCGAGGGCTTGTAGGTGTTACGGCACCGATGAGAGATCCATTGGGATCTTGCATAGTGGAAATCCTTCGTGCGTCGAAGGCGGGGATGTAGAGCAAGTGTGCTCGAACCTCGAAACAAATCCCTTGTGTTTGCGATTGCTCACTCTCTCTCTCTCTTTGTCTCTTTTATATCTTGCATTCAATTATTGTCTTTACATTTATATGCATGATATATTCCTTGTGCTCATATTGATATATTGCTTGGGATTGTTTGCTAACACTTGTATTTAACCAAGAGAGCCAACGCGGCACCTCAACCCATTCAAGGGGAATCTAGAGGAGTTTGTCCAGAGCCCTTCACGGGGAATTCGGCAACACTCTTTGGTTATACGTGGTGTTTAGTGTAAGAAGTTTAATTTGGTCATAATTATTTATTTGCTTCCGCATTATTTGCATCATTTACCATTAAGTGACCTTTAAATTAGCCTTCACCTATTCACCCCCCTCTAGGTGAACCTACAATTGGTATCAGAGCTTGGTTCTCTGATTTGGTCTAACAACCTAGAGTAAAAGATCCTCATTTTTAGGCTAATCACAATATTTTGTACACACACCATGGACTTCATGTCACCACCCATGTTTGACATTGTTAACATCCATATATGGAAGGTGAAGATGTCCTTGTACCTCAAAGCCCTAGGTTATCATGTTTATCTTGCCATCATTAATAATGATTATTGTTTATATGGTAAGAATTTGAGGCTAATGCAAAAGCCCTTAATGCTTTAAAGTCTACCCTAAATGATGTTTATTTATCTAGAGTTTCTAACTTTGATTCGGCTTTTGTAGTATGGAATACCCTCATCTCCCTCGGCGAAAAAGATCAATACTATGCGGGGAGCGATTCGGACGTTGGAAGCAACACCTCCAACTTGTGCTATATGGTCCAAGGGGATAACCCCCTTGAGGTAACTACCGAATTCGAGGATGAGGATATTAACATGTCATATGAAGAGCTTTCTACCTTTTGTCTATTATTGCTTGAAAAATATGACATGATTAAGAAAGATAATAAAAATTTGAAAAAGAAATTTGATTGCATGCATATAGAAAATGATTCATTTAGAACTAAGATTGCATGCTTAGAAAAAGAAAATAATATTTTGAAAAAAGAAAATAATATTTTGAAAATTGAAAATGTTTCCCTCATGTCTAAATTAAATGATTTGTGTGAATGGAACACTATTTTGAAGGATAAAATTGCTTTGGTGGAAAAACAAAAAGAAATTGTTTTAAATGAAAACACTTCTTTGAAGAAGAAAATTTTTGAAAAAGATTTTGTTTCACAAAAGAAAAAGAAAAATGATTCTTTATCTCATCATACTTTACATGCCACCACTAATGAGATAAAAGTTTTGAAAAATAAAATGGATGGTTTGAGTTCAACTTTGAACTCTTGTGCTTTCAATCATTCTAGGTTGGAGTCAATGTTTTCAAAGAAACAAACTCCACACATTCATGCAAATCATAACCATGCATTTGCTTATGTTGCACAACATGATCACACTCCTACACATAAGCATAGTAAGGTGTACATATGTACACATTGTGGCCGCAAAGGCCATCTAGCAAAATTTTGTTATGACAAGTTGCATCATTTTAATTTTGCTAATAAAAATGTTTAGGTGCCTTACAACAAGACTAACCCCCAAGTACCCAAGAAAAAATGGGTACCAAAACCCCCACCCCATGTTTTTGATGTAGATGAGGGATCTCTCAAGACGTGAGAGATTTGGTGCCTTGATGGTGGATGCACTTGGACTTGATGGACACATATATAGATGCATCACTATCAACGAGTTTTGGTGGGAAAACCACCATGATTGGAGCTTTGGAGTTGGTACGATCTCTAAACTCCTACTTTTTATGTACATGCTAGTTCATTTATCATATTCATAGCATGTTCATGTTTTATGTCTTTATGTGCTTCATGTGGTAAAACATGCTTAGATGTAGTTTTTATCAAAACTTGTATTATACATGTACAAATAATGAGTTACACGTGATTTATATATGTTTGCACTTCATGCTTATTTGTACCCACTATATGCACATGTATAGACTAGTTTTGATGATTCTCATTTATACATGATTTGCCAATTTTTATGCTTTACTTCATGTATATGTATTTTTAATTCAAATCTAATAAATATATATGTATACCCGTGAGTCTCTTGCCTTCATGCAAATACATTTGATAGACTCTTTTATGTTTGAGATATGTATGCGTATTGTTAGAATTGGATAAATCATACATATACCTAGAAGTGTGCTTTGTTTTAATGAAAAATGAATTTTCATGTTTGTTTGATAAAAATGAATTTTTTGATTTAAAAAAAATATATATTATAATACTCACACTTTTTGAGCTTCAATGTCTATTTTTATGAAAATGCTATTTACATGACTTTTGAACACTCACACTTTATTTCTTTTGTCATGACTTTGATTCATGAACATTTTTTTTGAGCTTCATAGATCGAGTGTCAATTCTTGTATTTGGTATGATTCATGAAATATATATGCTTTGATTTCATAGTTTGAAGGATTTTTAACTAGTTTTTCAAAAATTATTTTAACTAGTTAATTGTTCTTCATTTGGTAGAGTTTTTCAAACAAAGCTTATTTTTCAAATCGATTTTTGAAAACCCCTACCATCAATGGGAGGAAGGATGGGCGATTATGCCTTGTATGCTTCATTGAAAATCTTCTATCTTAAGCATATGAAGGGTGATAGGTTATGAGTTATACACTTGATCTTATTGTTATGTCAATTGGTATCTTTGAATCGTTTCAATTGGTATCAATATGAACTTATTTTGTATATACTCATATTTTGTTTCTTATATATGTATGTATCAATTTCACTTGGTATACTCATTTTTCATACATATATATGATTTTCATGTGCTTAACTTACAATTGGCTCACATTTTTAAAAGCACAAAGTTTATGATGAAAAATAAAATTTTTTGATCATTATGTTTACTATTGGTATCAATATGCTTCAACTTCATATTTGTTAAATGTCAATTGATATCAATATGTTTTACAAAAATGATTATTTTCAATTTGGTATCTTAAAATTTGTTTGTTTTACAAAAGCTCTGATACCTTTAAAAATTTTGTTTAAGAAAAATTAAAATTTTTTTTTGTTGATTTGTATTGCCTATATGCAAGGAGAGTTTAACATCTCTCTTACATATAGATTCATGTTGAGTATATTATAAATTGAGGAGCTTGACAACTCTTCTTTATATGATATACGTGTGTAGGGGGAGCTTCACATCTTCTCTTATGCATTACATAATATGTGTTATGTGAATTGGGGCTTGTCATCCCTTCTTCATGTAATGCATATGTGTAAAGAAGCTAACTTAGCGTCTTCCTCTTCATGAATGTATATCGCATATAAATCTTTATTGATTGATTTGTATTACCCCTTATTGATCTCTTTGTTTATGACAAAAAGGGGAAGAAAAATTTGTTGATTTTGTTTTACCCTTTGTTGATGATTGACAAAAAGGGGGAGAAAGATTTGGGTTTATATGCATGTTTTGTGAAAAAGATTATTTAGCATGTTTTTATTTTAGATTATTTATGCATATATGTTTTTATTTTGCAAATGTATGAAGATGAACTTGATAAGTTTTATGATTGTTTTGGCATGTTGTTTTTGCATACATGTCATACATTTGCATACATATTTATAAGCTTCATTGTCATATATTATTATTTATGTTTATGCATGAGTTAAGGGGGAACTTCTTTGAAGCTTTACTTTAATCCATGCATATATAACTCCATGAGTTTTGTCATTATCAAAAAGGGGGAGATTGTTGGCCCAAAGGCCTATCACCCTAGTTTTGATGATGATCAACTCATGTAGTTATGTTTACTAATGATCTTGTGTTTAATTAGTGACAGATTCATTATCAAGATCTTAGTAGGTGCATAGCTCAACAAAGGATAAAATGTCAAGATTTGGAGCTAGCACGGTGTGATCCAAGGAGCTTTGGATCAAGCTTGGACCAAGTCAAGAAGATGAGAAGCCTTCAAATGAAGTTTCAAGAAGATCAAGACTTGTGTCTTGGTATAAGATTTTAGTTTGTTTTAGTTAAAATGTAAAGGATAGATAGTTGGTGGATTGCTCAAGTATTATATTTCACACACACACTCTTGATAGTTTTGTTTACAAAAGATTTTTCATTTTGGAAAATACATGTTTGGATTTTGGTTTTCATGTTTACATATATTTTAACCAAAATCAAGTTTAGAGCTTAATGTCAAAACTTAGATATTTCATCTTATTTGTGTAGTGGATCATATCCATACACACTATGCTGAGTTCAAAATATCTAGTTTTTATTTAAAGGAGTTTTGGAAAAACAAGATTTTGGAAAATACAAGTTTTCAATTGAGCAAATATTTTCAAGTTACAAAAATAGTCCAATCTTTTATAACATGCCTTGATTTTGTGCAAGCATGTTTGTTTATCAAAGTATATTGGTAAAACTATTTGTGTAGATTTTTAAGTATTTTATGGAATTTTATTTCAGCCAAAAAGACAAACTTTTTAATCCCAGAAAATTGTTTCAGGCTTCGTATAAGTCGACTTACTACCTTTAATAGTCGACTAATACTGAAGTCGGCCGACCGGACCGGTCGACCGACGTGCACAAACGTGCACGCCTTTGTGTACTGGAGGACGGCCGACCGTGCCGGTCGACCGCTCCAGAGAGCAGAGCTCTCTGGAAATTTCGGCCGACCGTACGGGTCGACCGACAGAGAGTTAGACTCTCAGCTCCAGTGGGTCGGTCGACCCTGGCAGTCGATCGTGGCTCCAACGGTCAGAAATTCGACCATTGGCGGTCGACCGTACGGGTCGACCGGCGGTTCTGACAAAGCCCCAACGGCTAGTTTTTGACAGCCTATATATTTGGGGGTTTGTGAACTGTTTTCTATAAGATTTGGAGATTGTTTTAGAGCCAGTTTTTCCCACTCTTTTCAGAAGTTTTTTTCCACAAAATAGAGAGTAAATATTTCCTATCAAAAGGGAAGTTTTATCAAGAGTGTTAAAAAGAGAATTTCTTGAGTTTTCCTCCATCTTTCTCATCCTAGTTTTTCTCACACTATACTTGAGCATCCATTGAGCTATTCATTCTTATAGGAGTGTTGTATTGAGAGCTTTTATTGGTGATCAAAGTGTTTAGATCACCAAGAGATCATTTCTTGTACTTTGAGGAGGCGGACGTGTGTGTCCGCGTTGTTTCGAGTTCGGGTGCGAACTCCGTGTTTGAGGTGCGGCGTCGGCGAGCTAGTGAGCTTGCGTGTGTACGGGACTAGGGAGTCCGAGGGCTTTTAGGTGTTGCGGCACCGAGGAGAGATCCATTGGGATCTTGCATAGTGGAAATCCTTCGTGTGTCGAAGGCGGGGATGTAGAGCAAGTGTGCTCGAACCTCGAAACAAATCCCTTGTGTTTGCGATTGCTCACTCTCTCTCTTTGTCTCTTTTATATCTTGCATTCAATTATTGTCTTTACATTTATATGCATGATATATTCCTTGTACTCATATTGATATATTGCTTGGGATTGTTTGCTAACACTTGTATTTAACCAAGAGAGCCAACGCGGCACCTCAACCCATTCAAGGGGAATCTAGAGGAGTTTGTCCAGAGCCCTTCACGGGGAATTCAGCAACACTCTTTGGTTATACGTGGTGTTTAGTGTAAGAAGTTTAATTTGGTCATAATTGTTTTTTTGTTTCCGTATTATTTGCATCATTTACCATTAGTGACCTTTAGATTAGCCTTCACCTATTCACCCCCCTCTAGGTGAACCTACACATTTATACCATGATTAATAAATGCTAACGAGTTTTATGAGAAACATTGAGTTTGAAACATGACATCCTTGTATTATTGTATGCCATAAGGTGCTTATATTATGGTTTCAATATAATTAAATGTGTGTCTTAAAAAGTGCCATTGGAAAGTGTAAAGACTGCTGGGCGTTGTGATTCCGAATGACATAATCAAGAATCCCTAATAATCGAGATGAGTCCTAATTGTCGTCTTCTAGATGTCAACTTTATAGTAGATCACTTCTGAAAAATATCTGAGTTCTGTGACGTTTATAGAAGAGATATTCATCACCTTTAGAATAGAGTACATGAGAGAAATAACGTAACTCTATCTGGCAGAAATCCTTAATTCGGAAATTCTTTTCCTACTGAACTCAATGTGTAGAGATACAGTTTATCTGATTATATGAATGATGGTGCACTGATTCTCACTTTCTATACTAATCCCCAAATAATGCCCATATATATATATAAGAATAGAGTGTGAAGCCGAAGAACTATCTAATATAAGATAACACGATACAATAGAATCAAAAAAGCCAGAATAGGGAAAGAATAAACTACATCTATCTTGTCGCTACCTCACTAGTCTACTCATATCTTAAGTTGATAAAAAGACTACGAAAACTAGAATAGTGAAAAATGGAAGGAATTCAGGAATCAAAGGAAAGATGATCAAGAAAAAATAGATAACTCTGTACTTGTAGTTGGATTGTATGACCGGGACTCACATATTTCAGTTACAAATTTTATTACCATTAATTTGCCGATTAGTTGTACTGTGGATGTAAGAGCCTGAGCTCTGATATTATTCTATAACGCCCTGATCCTGCGGTACAGAGGCATTACTGTGATGTATATACGCAGGTCAGAAATACCCTGACATATATACGTTAAACATCAGTACAGACAAAAATCAGAGCACGAAAGTACATGGTGCATTATATATTACAACATATGAGTATAATTATAAAGTTATCATAGGATGTGACACACTATTACAAGAATATTATATCATTGATAGATGCATATGCGAGAATACAAAGAGATATACTAGCATGAATAATACAAAAGATGCTCACAAGTTACAAAAAAACTCGAGAGCCTAGCAGGGGGTCTGGAAGAAAAGGACTCTGAACGATCTGCTGATGATCCATGCTTTCGTTGTGCATTTCTGATCAGAATCAGAAGAATCCATAATTTTCAAGCTCCAAGATCTGCAGATCCAGGGGGGTCAGAAACTTCCCAACGAGTGATATGACGGATGTCAAGTAGCGTACAGAAACAAACACACGTGTATCTATAAATCCGAATAAAAAACATGCATTGAAAACTGTGTCATGAGCATACACATCCGAACATTGATGATGCATCAAGTGGCGAATATAGATGACTTTCTTTTGCATGATGGTTATCTGTTTCAATTTCGCTTCGTACTTCTGTGAAAGAATATCTTGTCTGGGAATTGCATGCAGATGGTTTCACTGGTCACTTTGGGCACAACAAAACTATTGAGGCTGTTGAATACAATTTTATTGGCTCAATCTTAAAAGAGACATTGCTAAGCTTGTTAGTAAGTTATTGATTCGTGCCAGTTAGTTAAACCATGAAAATAGAATACTGGCATATATACACCACTGCATGTTTCATATCATCCTAGGGAAGACACTAGTTGGATTTAGTGTTTGATCTTCTGAAAACTCTAAGAAAGCATGATTCGATACATGTAGTTGTTGACCGCTTCTCTAAAATGGCTCATTTCATACCATGTTCAAAAACTTTTGATGCTTATCATGTGGCCAAGTTTGTCTTCAATGAAATTGTGAGATTGCAGGGACTTTCAAAGACCATCATGTCTGATCGGAATATCAAAGTTACAAGCTATTTCTGAAAGATTTTATGGCATCAAGTCAGAACCAAACTGCAATACTCGTTTGCTTTTCATCCCCAAACCAATGGTCAAACTGAAATGGTGAATTGAAGCCTGAGTAATCTACTATGAATTTTAGTTGGTGAACATCTGAGAGATTGAGATTTGAAATTGTCTACTGTTGAATTTGCATATAACAATTTCATTAATAGGACAATAGGCGTGAGTCCAGCAGAAGTAGTGTATGAGTTTAAATCTATACAACTAATTATCTCATTCCTATGAGTCAGTATGCTAGGAAACTGAGTTTGCATCTGCATTTGCATCACATATTCACGACCTATATAAGAAACTCAGTAACAAAATAAATCAAAGCAATGTAACCTACAAAGCTCGAGCTGATCTTCATTGCAAAGTTAAAAGGTTCAAAGTTGAAAACTATGTGATGGTTCAGATTCATTCCGAACGGTTTCCTTTGAGAACTGTGAAAAAGTTGTATGCACGTGGAGTAGGACCTTTTGAAATGATAAAAAGAATAAATGATAATGCATATGTTCTGAATCTTCCTGAAGGTTTCGGTATTAGTCCCGTATTTAATATTGGAGAACTGGTAGCATACAAAGGTCCAGATTTCAATCCGAGTAACCCCTTGCTTGTTGAGCTTATCCAAGACCTTATTTATGAGGGACCCTCCTTATCTCCACCTCCAAATCTCACACCATATGCAGCAAAATAGATTAACAAAAAATAGAGGATGAGATTATATCTACTACTGATGGTAGAATTAGACAGTATCTAGTCCATTGAAAAGAGAAACCTGAATTCGGCGACACTTGGTTGGATCGAGAGGATGTGCAGATCTGGATTCCGATGTTTTAGAGCAGTATGAGAGTAGCAGTGATACCCACTCAACGGGCTCGAGTTTTCCCCGTCTCGGGGGAATTGATAAGGACATCAGAGCATGTGCACGTTATGAACGTGTCTTTCAACGCAGGTGACACACCAATTTGTTGAGCTCGAGGATATGGTTCTAAAGCCCTGATATCTAGTATTTATAATTGTATTTTAGTGTGTATTTATAGTGTATTTCAATGTATTTTAGTACATATTTGAGATGTATTTTAATATGCAGTTTTGTGAAGAGATTAAAGCAGTTATCGAAACTAAATTTGTAGTGGGCTCAGTTTGAAAACTGACTGCATGTATAATGAGTTCAGTTAGAACTAAAGCGTAGCTTTAAAGGCCTCTCTGTATACTGATGTAAAGGCAGATAATGAATGAAAATGAAAATCTTTGCATGCTCCTCTCTGGATAATCTCTTTCCCTAATCTCGTTTCTACTACCCTCTCTGTCTTTTTTATTCTCTTCTCATTGTGCTACTCAAACAAAGTTCCATCTACTTAAATCACTGACTCCTCTCTGGTAGATGATCAATGGTCACATCCTCCTCACCAATAATGCATCAGCTCTGTGACTTCCCCACATCAATGCCATGTGATCTTCTTGCAAACATTGCAACTTTCCAACATCAGTCCTCCGCCCATCTCTCCCTCTGATTCCCCAGCAACCACAATAGCGCCCCAGTTCTTTTCCGCTGCGACCAGTCCCCATTATCAACGACACATCATCCCTCGCCTCTCCTCCATTCTTCCCTCCCTGCTGATCCGTTCCCTCCACCAGTGACATGCACCATTCTACAGCCCTGCCCTCCTCCACAATAATGCCACTTATATCATATTATCAATTCGAACAATGCCTCTTCATGTCCAAGACTGAGTTGTCTTCATCCCTCTTAGAATACGACAGCGAGGTCTTTTAGATCGTGACTTAAGAGCAATCTCCAGAAGATATATTCGACACTGAGAGTGATACAAAGCAATCATCATTAGAACATCTTCAGATTGGACCTTGATTTAATCGGATATCTTCAGGTATTTTTTCCCTTTGGACAATCTAGTTCTATATAGTAAAGTTTTCTGTTATGTTATCTTTCTGCATATTGATCACATAAGTAAGTTAAGTGCATTGCTTTGTTATTTTGTATCTGTGAATCTGAATAATACATATTGGACTTATCATCACAAAATGATGCTATTATTTAGTTAATTTAGATTTTGAAATATGCGGCATGTATACAATTTATTAACAGTAAACACTAGTCACTATTTCAAGCTGATAATTTGTAATCTAGATCGATCGCTCTTTGTTGGTGAGACGCGCTCTTTGTTGGTGAGACATCTTGATTTGCTTTATTATTGAGCTCCCGTACTTGTACACAAACACGTTTCACATCAATATTATAGATTAATCACCTTTTCTACTATTGCTCCGCCTTCTTTACTTCTCTCTTTCAAATCAAATATATTTTTATTTCATTCATTTGTCATAAAAAGCCCAAATCAAATCATTTTCACACACCCCTTAAGAAATTTGAGAAAAAATCTATGAAAATTTAGAGTGAGATTTGAGATAAAATTCATTTTAATTTAAGAGGATTGAGAGATAGAGAGGAGGAGGAGGAGGAGAAGAAGAAAGAGGGTAAGGAGGGATAAGAATTTTAGGCTTGATAGAATTTAGGTTAGGTCATGTAAGAATAAATTCTTTTAGGGAAGTCATGTAAGAATAATGAAGGAGAGAGGTGAAGAGGTTAAGAGGAAAGGAAAAGGGCATAACTGGTAGAACACTTCTATTTCATTCAAAATCTAACTGGAGGGGTAATTTTTAAGATTTAGAAGATTTGGGGGTTCTAATATCAAATATTTTGGGGATAAATTTCTAAATACCAAAGATTTTAAGGTGGGGAGGTATATATTTGAAAATTCCTATTATAAATAAATCTCTTGGTGGTGTGCAATTATTATACTACTCGAGGTAACAATGAATTTGATAAGTTCATACATATTATAATTAAATAAGCACTCATTGTAAGAGATTTAATGAAATAATGGGGTGAAAAATACCCATCTACCGAAAGCGGAGGAAAGAGGAGTAGCCACCACCATCCAACCATCTAGGCCGATTGTTTAAGCACCTAGGAGGCCACTTTTTAGAACATTGTTCTTGGCAAGGTCTTGATGGAATTGCATGACTAGGATTATTTTAGAGACGCATTGGTTCAAATGATGGTGCTGGATCTTCAGATCGAGAAAACTTTAGTGAAGAAAAATCTTTGCAGTGGTTATTTGGTGTCAGTTGTGCAAAGTTTAATCATTAAAATAGAAACAATTTACCAAAGTGAACAAATGTGGAAAAAGGAAAAGATGCCTGTCCAAGAGTCATAGAACTAGTGCTACAGAGAAAATAGCACATTAGAAATGTGTTATTTTAATCAATTTAACAGTTCACCCTTACAAGAAGTCGGTCTTACAAGCTAATTTTTTTGTCCCAACTAATACTGCAAACATTCTCCATAGGATCAGATTATTTTCTTCGTAAATTATAAGTTGTTACCAAATCCAATTTAAACTTTGAGAAATCAATCTTGTTAAAATACCTTATAGCAGAGTAATTTCATTGTCCAGACCAGAATTCACCAAACTAAATTCAAATTAGTATATAACATAGTTAGATGGAAGAATATAAATTAAGAGAAATATTTGTCCATATCAATGTACACGTACCAGATGTATTTGCCGTGCAATCACTCTTCACTTGCATTTGCCTCAGTTTCTCTTCCTTTTTATAGTATTAATAGATAATAGAAGTTCCTATCTTTCATTTTCTTTTTTACTTTTACAAGCTTTTGTTTAATTCTTGGCTGAATAAGGCTGTGGAAGGTATCAACATTTGAGCTCTATTCTTTTGAGCTATATTGATCCGCGTTCAAATTAGGAAAATAAATTCATTTCTAATCGTGTATGCTCATTACGATTTATGTATTAATTTTCTGACCAATATCAGTATAATAATTGCATGTTCTTCATGTATTTAAAACATCTTAATTTGTTGTTTCTTGTATCATTGCACAGCAAGTCTTGGGGCATCTGTTGGAGGAAGCTGGTTACACAAGGGGTTGTTCAATTTTGTTGGATGATTTCATTAAGGTACTCGTTCCTCGTTAATTTATGGTAACTTAGTCCTTTCTGTAGGACATTGCAAAAACCTTAGATGTTGCAGGTATTGATGTAGAGTATTTAATCTATCCTTCATATACACACAATTGAAAGGGTAATGGAGTTAAAACTTGATATCTTTCATACATTTGTTTAGGATTTACCATGTTGGCATGCCTGCTTGTCCACCTGTGTATATCCATGCTTCGTCCGTTATGGGGATGATATTACCACTTTGGATAAAATGTGGAATTTACAATCTTTTATTTTTGTATAAGCTATATTATCTTTTTCTGGATCTTTTGGTTAGTATTTTACTTGTTAATTTTTATGAACATATATGATGGCAAATTCTATTAATTAAGGGAGTTGCGTGCTCGATTCAGTTGTTCCATGAATTTAATTTTAATTTCTGAGTTCAGATATACACATTTATGCATTCAGGATTTTCCACACATGTATCATGTGATATTTTGTATCCTGTATTTTATGTGCATACAACCTATCATGCTGCTTATCCTCCTAATCCCATTAACTTTATGAAACTGCAATCATACCATGCTAATCTGATTTTATAAGTTAGGCGTTGACCTTATATTGTATTGCCCTGAATAACAGCAGAAATATCATCATCATCCATCACAGCCTTTTTCTCATCAAAATGACTCAGCTCTATGAAAGGCGATAAAATTTTATAACAGACCATCAACCTGATGAATAACTCTTAATCAGTCCCAAACTTCCTGCCAAAGGAAACTTTGGCGGGTAGAAACCTACCTTACTACTGATGTAGTTTAAGTTTGAGAACAGAAGCAATCCAAAAGTCTGTGAGCAATTCATGTGAGTACCCATGTCAATTTCTGGTGATAAGTGATGAGCATGCATATGATATGCTAAACATCATGGAATGGCTATTTTGTGAATCACGACTTGACAGAGAGATGGGAATGTCATTAGGCTTACTTCAAGTAGATGTTATCCCTATAGCAATCATTACCGATGTTGCATTGGCACAAATATGGGATGTGCATCCAACATGATACAGATATAGGGATATGGCAAATTCTGCAAACTCAGAATATAGACGAAGTCACAGATACTGCAATAACAAAACTATATGTGCACACAATTTATAATGTTCCTTATCGATTATGTGGACTTGTCAGGTCATAATGGTTAGACACTAGCTCCGATAAACAAAATATTCCTATGGTATTATATCAGTTTTACCATACTAATCGTGGTAATTATGTAAATCCATCTACAAATTAAACGGACTTGTGAATCCAACGTTTACGCATTAGATCTTTAACTTCTTTGTCTCAGATACATGTCTGATACATCTTTGAGACGTCTTAGGATATGGTATAAATTCTAGGATACATCAAAAAGTAGCTGACAAATGTATCCACCGAGTGTCTGTGTTTAAGTATCCCGGTATCAGGGGTGTGTCTAATTTGGATACATCTCCTTTAGCGAAATATCCGGGCGAACCAAGATAGATCATTATTCTTAAGTTTCAATTAGCTTGATATACATTCTGAGCCCACAACCCAACAACTTAAACTTTTGGGTAAAAAGATTTCTTTGACATGGTAACTGAGATACCAGGTTTCAACATCTCTTACGTTCAAACCTCATTATCATCAAATTTAAAATATATTTATCCCTACTTATTCTGCCTTTCCAAGTGAAGTTTGAATTGAAGGCCTTTTCACGTGGCCCAAAAGTCTACGGGAGGAGTGTTTAATGTTCAATTAGCTTGATATTCAGGTTTGAGAACTCATATTTGATTTTGTACCCTTTCATCAAAGGTTTCAATTAATTTCCTTAGTTTCGACAATTTTGTTTGAAGTTTTTGTTTCAGTTTCAGTGTATATAAAAGTTGACTTATTTGATTCTTTGCAAATATAGCGCGCAAAAAACAGACAATATGAACATGTCGGCAAAGTGAGTATTATAGCGAGAGTTGGTGACTTCTGATAATCAACTAGTTAATACTAAAATTAATGTGAAAGCCATCAATTTAAAGTTAAATTAAGATTATAATCATAATTAAATTAAAATATCTAATTATGATTTAATTATGACAAGTTAGGATATATTCGATAATATCGGCCATATTAGTAATATTCGCCATGGTATCGGCCAATAGTTTAGATATTATACGGTTAATCGTATCGAGTACCTCGAAACCCCATACAATATTTGGCCGATATTTGAAACCATGCTATTAATAAATGGGACAGGTATGGATATAAGGGGATCGACTTGATTATAAAATATGTGCACGCCCGCATATGTGGGGTTTGAACCAATTGAATTATATACGACCCTGTGCGTGCACGTGCACGTGCATGTGAGTATTCATTACGAAGTGTACTGCCATGTAAGAAGAAGAAAGTTGGTCACACAAAGATTCTGGGCAAAATTTAACAGAATCTGGGATTGTCCTGGCCAAGGTGACTGTCTTCATTGAAATACGAAAGATCCAATTTAAATAATTTTTTCTCCAAAATGTAGAGAGAAAGTATTTAAGCTAAAAAAGAGTTGAATTGTAGATGCTTTGGAAGTAACCATATCTGATCTGGGAATCCTCTCTGAAATACGCGGGTCATAAACAAATCAAGGGCCGTAACATATAGTTTTCACGCGGTGGTCTTGTTATCACTGGACTTTCTGCAGAGGATCCATCAATGTTGTGTTATATTTGATAGCTAACTTCCATATTCATATAATTGTAGAAAGTCAGAATGCTTGATAAAACTATCAGTTGTCACCCATTAATTGAGTGAGTACAAACCTAACCAAATTTGCCATGATTGTTTCTATTTAAATTCATAGCAAGTATGTTTCAGAAAATGCAGTCTTCATGGTGCTGATTTATATTCTATAGTACTAATTTTCCATAACTTTTTTCAGATACTTGGCAAATCTGAGATCAAAAATGGAGGTTGAGGTTCCAGTGGACTAGATGTGGCCTTCATCCTTGTGTAAAGAAAAAATAGGTAGAAAAGCTTCAAAAGAAACACGAGTACAAGTCGATCCATCTGTATGCTTTCTTCTTATTCTCTTTTCTATGCATTATAAAGTGAAAAAGCAACATTATTCAGCTGTTACTTCGTATGTTGCTAACTGTATATTCTGGTAGTTACATCTGCGGTATGGTGAGAATAATGAATCTGTATAGTGTACATCCGAAGAAATGAAGCACCGCTGAAATTTTCTGCTGTTTTGAAATCTCTTTTTTCTTTACTTTTTTGAAAGAAATTCATTCTGTTTTGCCCACTTGGCTTATTATATTTTGGGCACATAAACTAGTATTTTCCGCTTTCGGTTATGGAATATTGGAGCATTGCTCTGAAAGTGTTCTAAGCTTCTAATTGTGGATCAATGAGAGTGTTTCAGCTTGCAACACTTGCTGGTTTTGAGCAATCATTTGTCAAATCAGGGTTTTGATCCATAGCCTTTATTTTCTTTTGGTATGTAACCTGCTTGATTAGTTAGTTTTTTCTGGCACTATTTTTCCAGCTGACCACATCGATGAATTATAGTCCTGTGGAAATATTTGCTTGTCCATCGATGCAGTTTTGCCGCGTTTTTCTTGTATGATTGTCTGTGGAATTCAGCTGTCTTGATGGATTGACTACTTCCAATTCGCAAGTTGGAAGAGGTTGGGAGCTTATTTCTGTGCTTGCTTGTAGTGAAGGCTATTTGAATGGAAGGGACACAACAGATCTAACTGACGTTTATGAGATTTATGCTGTTAAATGCTCAAGCTTGGGTCATTTAAGTTTCTTTTCCTTTTCCTTCTTTCTTCTGTTTCAGGTGAACTCAAGATCCCTTTCTTCCTTTCATTCTGATAATTAAGTTTCCTGATTTACATTTCAACTCAAGTCTGCTAAAACCTGAACATCTGTTGCAACAAAATTTAGATCACTATTGAATAAAATTTCTCATGCTCTTTTTTTTTCCTTTCATTATTTGATCACAGATTTTGAAAAATAAATCACCTTGCTATCGGCCTTACGGCCATACTTCTCAGGGAATGGACTACTTGGTAGTCCATCCACATGCAACAATGCGAAACACACAACAAACCACCAACCCAACCCAAGCCTACCTGCAACCAGGGGCATAGAAGTATGGAATGTGGGCAAATACAATGGAATATGGTGCAACCGTTATAGGTTCCGACCCATCAACCCTAATAGGTTCCAATTTTGGAATGTTGCCGTTCTGATCCACGGCCAAGACGTTACCATTTAGAAGCATTACCCGACTGTGCAAGTTGCGACTGGGGGCTGTCAGGTGGTACTCGTCCCTAGCAAATTGGTTGGTTTTGCTAGTTGGAGGTACATGATTGAACTTTGTCCTCGAAGCTCTACTGTGGAAATGATGCTTCAAAGATCTAACAAAGGCGGACTTGGTGGTAACAACCACTTCGGTTGTAGTGTTGCCGTCAAGATTGATCAAGAGAAGTGTAATTCCTTGCTGGAGAACACGAAAGACACAAATCAGTGCAAACAGCGAAGAAATAGAGGAAATAGAGGCATAATGGTGAGTAGCTCACAGATTCTCGTGCACAGTGTGCATATGCACGAATTTTTTTTGTCCCGTTGAATGTTGTCGATAGAACATTCTTCCCCATTAACCGATGCCATAGAAGGGCACTGCAGCAATAGAAATAATTAGCAAACTTGGTCAAATATTGGATTCTGATTATGTTCAAGGATGTAATGTTACCAGACATTGTTAAATAGTCTCTTTCTTTCTAATGACAAACTAGATGCAATACCAACTGCTTTTGATTGATTATTTCAAAGAATAATGCTTGTCCTTTTTATTTTCTCTTTCTTTCTTAATGTATCTACTCTTAAATTTTCCTCAAGTTTCCTAGTTCTTTGTTGTATGTTTACTTGGATATTTGGAATTTTTGTTCATTTTAATTGAAATGAACAAAATATAAACTCGACTTCTGCGACATTTGATTCATGATTGGGTGGAAGACATCAACAAACTTACTAAGCAAATCAGCAGTAATCTAACAACAGAATACTAAAGATGAAACAATTATGAGGCATAGAAACTAAAGCTTACCTGTAATAATCAGGATTTGGCTCAAAGTTGGTTGTATCCAGTAAGCCGTAATTTCCACCAATCAAGCTCTGTCGACAATATGTCTTCGTATCATAGACCGCTGACATGCCCATCTGATCCAAATACCTATAATTGCCAAGTTCTAATCAAAACCAAATTTCTTTTTCCAAAAAAAATTATTAGACCTGAAAAAACTTCAGGAAAAAAAATGAGTTCAATCTTTACCAGAAACTGAATACAAATGCATTAGTGACGAGATTGCGGCCACTATTGTAAGCCCCTCCCGCTTCTCCAACCCATGCAGTGGTCTGAGTTCCTGCACTCTTGAGAAGTCCCTGGAGATTGCTGAATGTTGTTGCTATGCCATCAAGATATGATGGATCAAGAATTTTCTCAACCAAATGTTCATCAACACCTGAGTATTGAGATAAGTGTTGAACATTTCACCTCATGAACCTAGAATCTCTTGAATTATAGCAGAGAAAGATACCTGGACCGAGGTTATATATGTGGTGGGTGATCACATCCAGTAAATTGGGTTTTGTTTTATTGATGAGCTCGCCAAACCAATTTGCATCAAAGAACCCCCTGGTGCAAGGACCAATGGCTTATCTGGGAAACCTTGGTATATATTGTCTACGACTGATTTGAGAGAGATAACATCTGCGACATACTGATCTGCTCCAACTCTAGTTCCAACTCCGCTTCCACTTAATTCATTTCCTGATGATAGAAAAATTACTTTCAGTTTGCAAGAGATCTCCACATCTTTCTCTGGAATAATTTGCAAGAGATTTTATTCCAGATATAATAGTACTGCTGCCTGGCATATGTCAGTATCGGTCTCGAACCAATAGAAAACCTGAATGAAATTTAGTGTGCTATTTGTTTCTTATTGCTAAGGCCTTCTATTTAAGTGAGCAAAAAACGAGAGAACCAAAGTCCTGTTACGTATCTTATAAATATCCTGGCGTGTACATATGCATACAGCTAAATCACAACTTTTTAAATATAATTTTGGCCAATACTTCTGAGAAAACAAATCCATGATTCACAAGATATGCATCTGAAGCGAAATCCTGAGAGACCCTGGAATCATAGATTAGAAATTTCAAAGATAAGAATTTTTTTCTTTAAATTGAATGATGCAAAGGACATCCAGTCTTCAGTTCCAGAAGATTTCATGATTAGCTCATCTTATCAAAGTGCCGTCTTGTTCCTACTAAACTCATTACTTTTTCTTCTGGGTAACCAAGCTAACCTTAACTATAGGAGTAAATGAGATGAAGTCTTACCAAGCTCCCAACCATGGATTGTGTAACCCTTGTTGACAGTATAACGAATTAGGGCAGCTGCGTTGGTGGAGTTCCAAGGCCCTCCTAATGAACCATCTGACAAATGAATCCTTCCATTAATAGCATTCAGCCCGAAGATAATCACAGCCCTGAGGTGCAAATAAGAGGTAAGACAAAATCAATGAAAGAAAACTTTGTGAAGCACACATTAGTCAAATATGGAAGGAAAGTAAAAACATATTCTAATTACACAATAATTTAACTATCCCAATGACTGTTTCTATCTACCGTTGAGTAGTTTTCATTTACACAATTCAAGGATCGAATTTGAGTGGTGGATTAGCTTTCAGTACTCCATAAAAACCATCCTAAAATATTCTCTTCTATATTGACCATCTTTACTTGCTACTATGAAGTTTTCAATACGAAAATGGATTAGTCTGTCTAGGAAAGATTAATCAAAGTTTTAACTATATAAAATACCCGGCTTTCTGGAAGAAATAATTCAGTTCATCCCATCTCCACATGGGCAAGCAGCCTTCAGTGAATCCAAACAGCTCAGAAGTATTTCTGACAAATTGAGTGCATTGTTGGCCAGGGTTACCAGTGTCATATATGACCTTATCCTGTAACGTGCCTCCGAGACGAATTTTTAATGGAGAGAATGCTGCAAAGCCAGATTTGCAAAAGGAAAAATTAGATAATCTCAACATGTAAACTGTCGATACACGTATGCAGTGTATTAGATCTAAGAATTGCATACCTTTGACTGCATTTAGAAAAATGGGGTTTGCAAGATTCTGCAGGAAGGAAAATACGAAACACCTGTGTCAATCATCTTTACTAAGTCACTGAACTTTTATTTTTCACAAGCATCTTGTACCAGATTATTAAACAAAGAAATGGACCATCAAATGAATAGTATTGAAATTGCCTTATTTGAAATAATTAACTCCTATTTTTGATTGATGGAGCATTTGATGTTGCAACATTACCCAAAAGCCAGAAAGTCACATTGAAACAAAGGTCAATCTGACATATCAACAAGCTACTAATAATGTGTGAGAAAAAAAAAACAATCAAGTAATCTTTAAAGGAGCCAAATTGTGGATGAAAATGTTATTAAGAGAATAAATTCAACCAAGAACAGGCAATTTACATAAAGTGATCAAAATCGCACGAAGAAAATTGTGTGAGGCACAAATTCTGTGATGAAAAGTTACGACAGACCATAAGTCAACGTGCATACATGAAATTAGCAAATCTCATCATACCAGAAGTATTTTCCTTTATACAAACACCTGTGTCTTAAAAACTGAAAATTAAATAATTAAATAAAATGTGAATTCATCCTTCCCAAACACAGATCCCTTTATGTTTGCCTAATAATTGTGTGACCTTCAGAAAAGCCACCCTATAGAGAGAAAACTAGAATAATTATGACAACCAAATTCGAAAAACTTATCTCAATCAAAAATTTCATATTTAAATGTCAGTGGTCCAAACTAGTGACCCCAAAGCATCACAAACTACATTTTTTGAGGGAAAGCATCACAAACTACATGAAACATCGACGAGGCATTACGGCCATGAATGAAAGGGAAACACGATAAAATAAATTCCAAAACAAGTGCTTTCCATGTTAGCAAGAAGAGTAAGTCTGATTGTAAAGATCGCTTTGAAAGGTGTTCGTCAGTTGAGTAAAACTGCATAAAGGAATGAAGCTTGTGACCTATAACTTCTCAAAACAAATGAAAAGTCCTTATCTCAAAATTAATAATAATAATGCAACTTTCAAACTAGTCAAAATATGAACTGACATTCAATCTAAACATTTAGAGAAATATAATCAACTGGAAATCAGGACCGAGAAAGAACCATTTGTGTGCTGATGGAAACTGATTTAAACCATTTCCAGTTTTAACAACCAAAAAATAATCATATCTCAGATTACTTGCATCTATAAACCCTCAACAGCAATCAGTAGTAAGAACACACCAAAATATAAAAATATTGTTTCATGGTCAAAGGCAATGTAATAAGCCTGCACTTGGGCAAAATACAGAAACAAAAGTTTGGACAAGAGACTACATCTAAAGACAGATTTTAACAAGTCTTACACAACTTAAAAACATTGCCATGTAGTAAGGAAGAGAAAAAGGATAACTATAGAAGCTTTTTACTTGGGAGAATGAACTAAGATAGAGTCAAAAAGCTATACAGGCATTAACTCTAAAGGGAATTTTGAAGGATTTCATTAAGCCAAGAAAAGTAAGAACTTAGCTGGCGACCTATAAACTTTCAGACCCATGAGAAACAAGAGGGGAAAAAATTAAAAAAAACATATAAATTGATATTAATGAATATTTACAATGTTAACCACTAATCAAATTTAGCAATAAAAGTAAATAGCAGGCATTTAGAGAGAGGAATTCCAATAGAACAGTGAAGCCAAATTGCAGTGCAGTCCTAATAATCCCATGAAATGGAAAAGTATCATATAAACATTTTCCATGCTAATTAAACCCAAACCAAAACCAGGGCAAATCTCAAATGTATAAATAAATAAAAGTCCTCTCATGAATGCTAATAAGCAAAAACTAATGCTAAAACCCATGAAAGCTCTAATAACAGCTTCTTCCATGAAATGCCCACTCCATATCAACTGAACCCAAATCAAGCTTGTCAATAATGCTCATAAAAAATTAGTTCCAAATCAACCAATTTACAGAATATCAGAAAAAAACCAAGCAAAAAAATGAATGGCTAGAAAAGAAGGCGAAAAAAGATAGAGTAAGAAAGTCAAAAATCCAAGAACCAAATAAACAGTTCAACCCGTGAAAGGAAACATCCATCTTTTGAACAACCGACGGCATTATCTTGTCAAAACCCAGCAAATAAATCAAACATAAAACAGAACAATGAAACAAACAAGAAATAACATTAGCTCATACAATCAAATCCAAAATGCATTACATCTACAAGAATATCAAATGCCCATATCCCAAATCACCACCAAATCTCAAAAGAACACAACCATCATCAACGCCATAAAAAACCCACATCAGAAAGTCCCCGACAATGAGATTAAAATCCTCACCAGGTTGAGGAGAGAGGCTAGCCCCCAGCTACAGGTCCCATAGTCACACTTCTCAGGTGGCCACCAGTCCAAGGTGGCGCACACAAAGTCATCATCAACCATGGCAATGGGGAAGTTGCCATTGACCACAGCAGTCCCTTGGACCACCCCAACAACGTTAGGGTTGTAGCACAGCACCTTCCCAAAGCCAGCCAAGAAGAACAAACCCCAGAAGATGAGGCCAAAGAGATGGAGAAGGTAGCAAGCCATTCTCAGAGAATGACACAAAGAAGAAGAAGAAATGAGAGAGGTGAGACCTTTAAGAGAGAGATAGAGAGAAATGGGGGGTTGCTTATAAAGTGGAGGAGGTGGGAAAAGCGGTGTAGCCAGGATTTCAAAGTTTGGGGGCATAAAATAACATGCAATAATATCAAAATTGTAAGGATATTTAATACTAAATAATAATGATTTTCTTTCTAAAATACTAGGAGAAAGGGAGGGGCCTCAAACTTGAAATCTCTCAACCAATATTCTATTGCATAAAAGTGATTGTTACAGTATGAAACTGCACATCCAACTCCAAAAGTATAACTTGCAAATCAAACTCCTTATATATTAAAGAAAACAAAATCCAATCACCTAAAACAAAAGTGAAATAAACTAACGATAATACCTTACAAACTGCCTCGACGCTTTGACATATTTTGAAACCGTGCCATGATTACATCATTATTAATAGTATCAAATACATCAGATTCGATATATGTTACCAAACAATCATTCGTCCACTGATCTCCCATGCGGTTGCGCAGTTTAGATTTCACAATATTCATAGCAGAAAATACTCTCTCAACATTTGCAGTTGCCACAGGTAAAATCAATGCAAACTTCACAAGTTTATAGACAAAATAATATATCACATCTTTTTTCATCTCCACCATCTTCAGTGCAATACCTGCAATCCCTTTTAGTTGCGAAAATTCACTTTTGATCGCATATCATGATTGAATGTATCAAGTTGATCATCAAGAGCCATGATCTCAGTTGTTGAGAAATCATTAGGATAAAACTCAGCAAGACGAAGTAACTTCTCCTTATTAAATACAGCAAAAGAATTACTAGGATTTAAGCATGCTACACAAAGAAGTAACTCAGTGTTCGCCTCAGTAAAGCGATTGTTTAGCTCTTGAACCTGCAAATCTATAACTGCATAAAATAAGTCACACCGATAATCATACATGTTGGTAAAGTTCTGAGCATTGCGGTGTGATCTCCCTGTGGATATAAACATATCATCCATGTTAGGGACCTCGATATCATGTTTGACACAGAATGAAGAAACAAGCTCAACGAAAGAATCCCATCCATCATCTCTCATTTGTTGAAATCATTGTTTGGCTATTTTAACAAGATCCATGGCGTTCACAATATCTTGATCTTTTCTTTGAAGCGCCAAAGACAACTCATTGGTGATCCCCAACACAATTTTCATCAAATGAATAGAAAATGCAAACTTAAAAGTTCGCATCATTTGTAGAATCAACACAGCTTCTCCTCTCTTTTCAGTGCATGATGTTTTCTTTATACTCTCAAGAGCTACAATCACAGGAGTGTATAAAACAATCAAGTTTAGCCAAACATAAGCATAATGAAAATATGAAATTTACTATTAATAATTAATTCAATAACTTCAAGAAATAAAAAACACTTCAATTAGAAGCATGGTACTTACTGTAAACTGTGTCTATGAATGGTAGGCTCTTCTCCGCCTCCTAAAAGGAGATCCCTCTGCAAATAAAGTATGCAATGCAACATCAGTTTTCAAATTGCGCAGACATTTCCAAAGAGTAGTCGACTACTATTGGGTATTAGTCGACTAGGTCAAGATAAGCTCAAGTGACAGGTTTCTGGATAACTGAACCAAGTCGACTACAACTTCTTTATAAGTCGACTAGTCCAGTGATGAGTCGACTAGGGGAAATGGGTTAGTCGACTACAAGGGTCTATTAGTCGACTATATATTCTGTCAAGTCGACTAATGGACAAACAGAGAGTTGGTATCAAGTGAGACACAGGATTAGTCGACTATGGCTTTGGTCAAGTCGACTACATAATGTATTAGTCGACTAACAGGGACTATAAGTCGACTATATATCTATGACTTTCATGGCTGACAGCGGCGGAGTTTATAATTTTTTTATTGATGTAATTAAATGGCATCTAAGAGTTGAAGTTGAAAAACACCTAGGGGGGGGTGAATAGGTGTAATTGCTAATCTAATGATCTTTTTGAACTAAGTATGATGAATGATGCAACGATCTCTCAAAAGCAAGACTAAGAGCCGAATACCCCTTGCGAGGTTCTGAACTCCTTCCTCCCAATTCCTCTTGATATGGGTTAGAGGTGCGCAATGCAACCTTGTTGTATTGAGATATGATCGATCAAGGCAAAGTATGATGATGAGAAATGAGATGCACACAATATATCACAAGAATTACAAGCTTGAATTAAAAGCACAAGGAAGATACAAAATTCACAAGCAAGTAATAAGGAGCAATAAAGTGTTAGAGGAATTTAAAGCAAGAATTGGACGCAAAGGCAATCGCAAACACAAATATTTGTTTCGAGGTTCGAGCCACCGCTCTACTCCCCGCCTTCACCTCCGTGAAGGGTTTCCACTATCCACCGAGGACGCCTTTACAATTTGGTCTACCGAAGACCGAGCACCGAGCTCCACCGAGTACAAAGGACCTTTACCGAAGAGGTTGCTCCACAAGGAAAGGATTACAAGAACAAAGTGATCACAACAAGATCACTACACTTTTTCTCAAACTCTTTTACGAACACTCTCACTTCAATTACAACTTCACTATAGAATGAGTATAGGATTTTTGGCTCTATGAAGTGTGGTGAGAAAACTTCAGTTGTAGAGTGATATAGACAATCAAACACAACTGAAAAACAAACTTTAAAAGAATTGGAATGAAGGCTTTAAACTCTTTTCTTTTCTCTTTTGAAAACAACACAAACTTGAGGATTTTTCTTAGTGATATGCAAGAGAGACTTCTCCTCTATTTATAGGGTTAAAAATAGGTTAAAAATAATTTCTTTTGGTCTTAATTTCTCTGAAAAAGACCTGAAAATCGCTGAAAAAGTCTGCCAAGAAATCAGATAAAAAACAGATTTCAGAATTGCACAAAAGAGGAAAGAGCCGTTGGGCTTTTGCAGGCTTGGCGGTCGACCGGTCCGGTCGACCGCCAGCCCAGCTGCAAAGAGCCGTTGGCTCTCGGTCGACCGGTCCGATCGACCGTCCCAAAAGAGGAAACATAGTTTCCTTCTTCCGGTCGACCGGTCCGGTCGACTCAGAAAACCAGAGAGCAGAATGCTCTTGGTCGATCGACCGGTCCGGTCGACCGACGGACGTGCACAGACGTGCACGTCCAGGCACGGCGCCGGTCGACCGGCCGGTCGGCCGGTCGGCCTGAAATAAGAAAACTGCAGGTTTTTGAACTTGGAAAAATTTTGAAAAAATTGTTTTAGGTTTAAACAAACTAGAGTAACATGTTAGTAGAAGTATGTATACATGATCTAGACAAGATATTTATTTTATAAAACTTAGGTTCATGTAAATCTCTACTAAGGCATGAAACCAAATTTTGAAAATGAAAACAAGACCAAATTTTGTGTGTGTGTATCCTAGAGCCAAATAACCAAGACTCAAACTTTAACATTCTATTCTTACAATGATTCTAAGGACTTCAAGTTCTTCAATAGGCTTCTTCATATGATCTTCAACATGTGAGATCACCTAGAGGGGGGGTGAATAGGTGATGGCTAATCTAATGGTCACTTATGAACAAATAATGCGGAATTAAAAACTAAGTTGACCAAATTAAACTTCTTTTAATTTAACACTTATGTATAACACAAGAGTGTTGCCGAATTCCCCTTGCGAGGCTCTGGACAAACTCCTCTAGATTCCCCTTGAATGGGTTGAGGTGCCGCGTTGGCTCTCTTGGTTGAATACTAGTGTTAACAACAATCCCAAGCAAGTATGTATATCAATTATGAGCACAAGGGAATATATCATTCATATATAGGATGAACACAATAAATTGAATGCAAGATATAAAATAGAGACAAAGAGAGAGAGAGGGAAAAGTAAGCAATCGCAAACACAAAGGGTTTGTTTCGAGGTTCGAGCACACTTGCTCTACATCCCCGCCTTCGACACACGAAGGATTTCCACTATGTAAGATCCCACCGGATCTCTCCTCGGTGCCGTACACCTACAAACCCTCGGACTCCCAAGTCCCTTACACACCACAAGCTCACCGGCTCGTCGAGGACGCACCTCGCACCACAAGTTCGCACCCGAACTCAACCACCAACAACGAGCACACTTGCCCGCTTCCACAAAGAACAAAGAAAAGATCTCTTTGATGATCACAACACTTGATCACCTAAAGAGCACTCTCACTACAACACACCTATAGGAATATCTAGCAATGGATAGCTCAAGTGTGGTGTGAGAAAAGCAAGGAAAGACTATGGTGAAAAACTCAAAGAATCACTTAACACTCTCTTGATAAAAACTCCCTTTAAGATGGGAAATATTTGCACTCAAATATGTGGAGAGAACTTCTGAAATCAGTTGGAAAACTAGCTCAAAGGTCTCCAAAATCTTAACCTCAAAACAGATGACAAGATCCCAATTTATAGGCTGCAGAAAATAGAGCCGTTGGGAATCTGTCAGTGCTGTCGGTCGACCGCCGGTCGACCGGCCAACGGTCATTTTTCTGACCGTTGCAGCCACCGGTCGACCGGCTCGGTCGACCGATAACCTGGAATGAGCTGTCGGTCGACCGGCCCGGTCGACTGATATTTCCAGAGAGCAAAGCTCTCTTGGTCGGTCGACCGACCCGGTCGACCGGCCACTGTGCTGACAACGTGCACAGGGCTGTGCACATCGGTCGACCGGACCGGTCGACCGTTTGGCCTGTCAGCCAGTTTCCAGGTCAGAAAATAGGATTTAAAAATCTTTTATAAAATCCTAAAAATACATAGAAATTCTACAAAAATAGTTTTACCAATATACTTGAAAGAACAAACATGCTTGCACAAAATCAAGACATGTTATATATGTTTTGGTCTATTTTTGTAACTTGGAAATATTAGCTCAATAACTAAAATGTATTTTTCCAAAACATGTTTTTCCAAACTCGTTTTTTCTAAATCTTCATCAAATACAAAAACAAGATATTTGAGTTCATTTAAAAGCATGGTGTGTATGGATATGATCCACTACACAATCAATATGGAATATCTATGTTTTTGACATAAAGCTCTAATCATGATTTTGGTTTAAAGATATGAACTATGAAATACCAAAATCCAAGATAAATGTTTTGTCTCAAAGAAAATCTTTGTTCTAAATAAAAATTCTTTTCTAAAAAGAAATCTTTTATGAAATCAATTAAATCAAGAGTTCTATCAAGAGTGTGTGTGTGTGATATAACTTGAGCAATCCACCAACTATCTATCCTTTACATTTTTACTAAAACAAAAATACAAATTCTATACCTAGACACAAGTCTTCAACTTCTTGAAGTCTTCCCTTGAAGGCTTCTCATCTTCTTGACTTGGTCCAAGCTTGATCCAAAAACTCCTGGATCACAACATGCAAGCTCCAAATCTTGATCTTTTAACCTTTGTTGAGCTATGCACCTACTAAGATCTTGATCATGAATCTGTCACTAATTAAACACAAGATCATTAGTAACTATAACTACATGAGTTGATCATCATCAAAACTAGGGTGAAGGGCCTTTGGGCCAACACAACACTTGTTCCTTGAGCCAATTGGAGTTGACTTGAGTCCAAATCCTTGTATTTGTGAGAGAAGACTTCTAGAATGAATAGAAACCTGAAACACACTTAAACAACAAATATTATTAGTACAAATAACTAATATGTTTTGTAATCATCAAAATACACTAATCATGGGTGATTGTAACCTTGGGCCAACAGAAGTTGATGAAGCATCTGAAGGAGGTGATTGCGATGATGAAGCTTGCGCAGCCGGCGGTAAGAGCGAGGGCGGTGACGGTGAGAGGGGGCGAGCCGAGGGCGATGATTGGAAGTATTTTTTTTACTTGATTGAAAATTTGAAAGTGTTTTGAGAAGACTAGAAGTCCAAGAATCTGAAACAAGATCTCCCCAAATTCCCTTAATAGATAGAATCAGACTTAGACCTCAAAAGCATAAAAAGAACAAATTAAGAGAATGGAAATTTTTACCTTAATTGGAGATTTGGGGGAAGAACTTCGAGTCTTCGACCAGTGCAAAAGCCACGAGCGAGATCAGAAACCCTAGCCCTGGAGCCTGAATTTCAATTTTCAAGCGAGAACGAGCGGCGAGACTGGAGCCTGGATTTCAATTTTCAAGCGAGAACGAGCGGCGAGAGTAAAAAATAGGGGAGACTGTTAGGCTTCAGCTCTCAGCCTCTTCCAAGTTATTTATTGGCTGGGTTAATAATAGTAGGGGTTTTTTTTCTTGCGGGCCCGGGGGGCACGTGCCACCCTGTGCCACCCCCTGGCTCCGCCATTGGGTGGGAAAGCTTGGAATCTTGGGGAAGGTTGGCAACAGAGGGAGGGGACAACAGGGAGAGGGAGGAGGGGACCAGACTCCAAGCCCCCATTCTCTTGCTTTGGTTTTATTTGGAGATTTTGCACATGACTCCACCCACAACGTGAGATTGTTGGGATTTGGGTCGAACAAATAGTCCCATATCGGCTAGACGTGGGGATGGTCTTGAGAATATAAGGATTTGTGCAACTCCACCTAAAAGGCTAGTCTTTTCGGATGGAGCCCGAGTCCTTCAAGTGGTAATTGTTGGAAAGAGAGAGATTATTGTCGAGGAAGTCGTCAATGAAGAAAAGGATCGTCGAGTCGAGGGATCGTCGAGAAAGTCGTCGATGAAGACAAAGGATCGTCAAGTCGAGGGATCGTCGAGGAAGGAACAACAGCAAAAGACGAAAGTATTGTCGAGGAAGTCGACAAGGATCGTTGAGGGATCGCCGAGGAAGTCGATGACAAAAGACGAAGGAAGCAACAGCCAAGAAATAGCCAAACTGTAGCAGAACAAGTGTTCCGGTCGACCGGCCCGATCGACCGCCCGCAGTAGTAGGTGCTCGGTCGACCGGCCCGGTCGACCGACGTGCACAACATGCACGAGATTGGAGCTCGGTCGGAGCTTGGTCGACCGACTGAAAGTACCCAACTCTCTGTTGGGCACCCGGTCGACCGACTGGTCGACCAGTGGAAGGGGTCGGTCGACCGCCCCGTCGACCGACAAGCGGGTGCGGGCAGAAATGCAGATTTAGAAACTGTGTTGTATAAATACGGGTTTTTTCTAGGGTTTGGTTAATGCTGAAAAATCTGGAGCTCTCTTGAGAGAAGAGGTGCTGCTAGTATTGTATTCTTCTTCCATAGTAAAATAATCTCTCTTTGATTGCCTCGAGGACGTAGGCGTTGAGGCCGAATCTCGTTAGATCGTTATTTTGCGTGTGTTTTCTCTGGTTTATGATTTATGCTGGTTTTGGGGATTGTTCTTCATGCTTGGGAGATTCATGGATTCCTCTTTGGGTTGTTGTCGCTGGGCACAACAAGTGATATCAGAGCATTCCAGGTTTCACTTGAGATTTTTCTAGAGATTCAGAGGCTTTGAGATGTGATTCGGTGAAGATCGTGTGTCGATCTCTGATCAGAGGTAGCTGTGTTCGTGGGATCGTGTGTCGATCTCAGGAGGACGCAAGAAGTGCTCAAGGAATCGGTGGTGAAGTAGATCTGGTGTGAAACTCAACCTAGGATTTCAGGGAAAAGGTAAAAATCTAATTTTATCGAAGTAGTGATCTATTTTCAGTTGGTTGTTTTTTCGCATAGATAGAGAATCAAGTAATCTAGATGGCAGAAGAATTGCTTCGGTTAAGACCATGCATCCTCATCCGAAGATCGACGTGGTGAAGTTTAATGGCACAAATAATTTCGAGATGTGGAGATGTGAGGTTATGGATGCACTGAATGCATCGAACCTCGAGGATACTTTTCTACTGGAGAAGAAGAGAAGCACGACCACTGATGAAGAGTGGGCAAAGATGAACAGGTCAGCGTGTTGGTTGATTCGTTCATGTTTATCGCAAGACATAATATCTTGCACAACATGAGACGTCGGCTAAGCATCTTTGGGAAACCCTTGAGAAGAAATATCTGACCAAGAGCGTCGAGTCAAGAATGCAGCTTAAGAGTAAGCTGTACCGGTTTCAGATGAAGAAGGGGAGCACAGTGAATGAGCATATTAACCGATACATGAAGCTTCTTACAGATTTGGTGAACGTGGATGTCACGGTAGATGAGGAAGATAAGGCGATCATCTTCCTGAACTCACACCCAGAGGAGGAGTATGATACATTCACTCTGACCTTTATCAATGATAGGCAGACTCTGGACTACCATGAGGTGTCGTCTTCACTGACAAATTATGAGACAAGGAAGAAGGAGAGACATCCTTCTCAGTCAAGCTCATCGGCGGAGGCACTGGAAGTAAGAGGCAGGGGTTCATCAAGGAAGGGCAAGGAGGTAAGAGGAAGATCAAAGTCCAGGCCGGGCTTCAGGGATCTTAAAAGAATCAGTGTGCCTTCTGCAGAGAGATAGGATACTGAAAAATACACTGTCCGAAGTTCAAAGGGAAGAAGAAGGAGTCGAAGGAGGTGACGAATACTCAGAGGAGTAGTTCACAGGGAGATGGATCAGATTCGGACTCGTCAGTTTTTCGTTTTCAGTCAGTTCTCCATCATTGATAACTCATGTAAAGATGAGTGGATTCTGGATTCAGGTACAACATACCATGGGTGCCCTAATCTGGGCTGGTTTCCAGTTTTGAGAAGCTGGAGGGGTGTTCGGTCGTTATGGGCGGCGATCACCCATGTAGCATGGAGGGTGTAGGTACGATCCGTATTAGGATGTTGATGGGATGGTAAGGGAGTTGACGGGAGTGAGGTATGTACCTCAGATGAAGAGAAATCTAATCTCTGTGGGAATTTTGGAAGCGTCGGGTATGATGATATCTGTTCGAGATGGCGATCTCAGGATGATCAAGGGCTCGATGGTGTGATGAAGGGCGTCCGTCGAGGCAATCTCTACTACTTGAAGGGTAGTATGATTACAGATTGGGTGGAGACTTCGAGTTCCTCAAATGATAGTGGCCCGGAGGTCTGGCAGGGAAAGGTCGGACAGGAAGAAGAAAAGTCTTTGCAAGCTCCTGCAAAGATGGAATCGCTAGAAGGTGCTGCTACCTGCAAGTTGGAGGGTGAACATAGTGTTCTGGACAAGAAGAAGGTGAGATTTAGCACCAGTACTCACCACAATGAAGGTCTTCTTAATTGTGTTCACATGAGCGTATGGGGACCTGCTAAGACGGTATCGCTTGAAGGTCACAGGTACTTTGTCTCTTTCATTGATTGTTCATCTAGGCAAGTTTGGTTATATTCCATGAGACAAAGGAGTGAAGCCTAGATGTGTAGGAGAAGTGGAGAGGAAAAATGCAGAGGCAGATAGGTAGGAAGATAAAGGAGCTTCATATTGGTATGTTAGAAAGGACATGAACCAATTCCTACGATTTGGCCAGAACACAGGTATTGCTACTCACTTCAAAACAAGTACAGATGGGTTGACTAAAGATGTAGTCCGTTCCTTGCTGGAGGAAGTTCGAAAATTATTGTCTAATGCAGAATTAGACAAGTCGTTTGGGCTGAGGCGACAGAGTATGCTAGCCATCTCATGAACAGATCGACTGCGATAGGAGGTAAAACTCCATTGAAAATTTGGTCTGGGAAAGCTGATCAAGATCATGGTGTGCTGCAGGAGTTTGGAAGTCCGGCCTACTTCAGTGCCAAGAATGACAAGGTGAATCCGTGAGTAAAGAGGTTTGTCTTTTTGGGCGTCAAGAGGAACAGCTACAGGTTGTGGGACCCCGAAGACAAGAAGATCGTGATGAGCAGGAATGTCACATTTGGAGAGACTTCAGTGTTGAAGTCCACCGTCTCTCAGTAGGTGGAGAGGACGAAGACCACGGAAAGATTGCAGCGGGTGGAGGTAGATGCTACTCCATCATCTCCAGTTGGTTCGGCATTAGAGGAGACTTCATCGGATGTGACACCAGGTGGAGATCATGATACCAAGGATGATGCTGAACAGGTTGACGACATTGCTGAGGATGTCGAGTTGTTTGTAGCCATTGGAACCAAGGTGAAACCGCGCTTGTGGGGAAAGAATCATGAATCTCAAGTTGTGATTGCGACAAGCTCAAGATGAAGGCTGTTGTTCTCCATGATGGTCAGGAGAGGTTCATATGACTCAGTCTGATGGGTTCACTGCTGCAAATACAGGTACCAGTGCTTGAGCTTGAAGAAGCTCATTTTAATGAACTAGGTTGGCTTGATCCTTTGGGCAAAGGTACGTAGGCAGCCGTAAAGGCGCAGCCATTTGGTGATGCAACTCTTATGAAGCTATTTGGGTTCTCGAGAAGCTGTTTGGATCTTCACGTAGAGGTGAAGAGGTGTGACTGAGTGGAACTTCACGTAGAGGTGGAGTAGGTTTCACATAGAGGTGGAGCATTATGGCCAGTTGGACTTCACGTGATGGTGAGGTGTTGTGATCTCGATGAACAAGTTAATCTTCCTGCGAGAAGATGTTGAGCTTGCATAAGGAGGGGTGTGCATCCAGTTGAAGCGATGATGTTTGGTGTGCTTCTACGCAGACTGGTTGGACCGTCAGTGGAAGGCAGGTAGACTAGATAGAGCTGGCAGTTGGAGAGTCAGTGTTGGCTCGTGAAGAAGTCTTCGTGTAACGGTCCCAGATTTCATAAATTTCAAATAACAAAAATATTCTTTAAACTGACAGATTATCATAATCATCTCCCAAATTCTTAAATTTTGGCAGCACTTCCTTGTAAATGCTAACATGCCCAAATATACATTTCAATTTGCAGTAATTTTGACCAACAACAGTCCACTTATTCTCAATTCAAACATGTAAATCAAAGTTAACAATCGCCCATGCATCATAATAATATCTCGGCTCACCATGGCCTGCTATTCTCCAAATAATAATTCGGCTTGACATCGCCTACTTATATGAAACAAAAGAACATATGTTCGAGAGTACCCTCTCGACATCCACAACATAAACAGATCTAACTATAACTCTAACACATCACCATAATCACAATCTAACTTACTTTCAGACATATCCATCTCCCAAAACTTATATAAGGTATCAGTATACATCAAGTAGGATTTCAACAGGAACTAAATTACAACCCATACAATCATTAATAAATTCTTAACAAATGCCTAAATCTGAAGCTGGTCTTCTGACATACTGCGACC